>JBBBZN010000143.1:0-24981 GCA_037974915.1 Ceratobasidium theobromae | reverse complement strand
GCGAGCATTCACGAGCACTAGCTTATTCGTGGGTGCTCGTGAGGTCAAAGGAGCATCCGCGAGCACGACGAGCACAGTGCTCCCAGTGCTCGTAAGTGCTCCTTTGACCTCACGAGTACACTGGTGTTTGGGAGCGCTCACGAGGTCTAGACAATTTGGCCGAGTGATTTCGAGCGTAGATATCGAGACGCCTACGTAAGCGTCAAGGCCGCACTTCCTGAATACGTGTACCAACGCCTATAATGCCATGCAACGCGTTCACTTGAACCACATCAGGAAATAAAGTATGGCTATCTTAATGTGCCGTTGAGATTGGACCATGTGCCATAGGTAGCCCTAGTTGGAAAGACCAGGACAACGTTAACGATCGCGAGATATGGCCGGTCCTCGAGCTCACTCCAAAAGGCGGACCAAGTCAACGAAATCGCATATACAATGGCAAACCATCCATTATCATATGTATATAAAAGCAAGTAATGTAATCGGCGATCCCCTCACCCTTACCACTCCGAGATGGCAACTTACTTACGCCCCAAGCTCCCTATGGAATTGATCCCCATGGTATTAGCATACTCTAATATCCAAGACTTATGTGTAGCTTCCCTCGTCTCTCACCAGTGGCATCACTTTGCTTTCCCTTACTTGTATTGCAACGTGACTGTTTCCCGTATCCCACACTTGGAAACACTAATAAGTCGCCTTGAGTCGAAGACATTGGAGGATGCATCAGGTCTTGGCCAATACATCCGATCCCTCTGCATAGATTTAAACGAACAATGGCCAAAATCAGTCACGAAGAAACATCCACTTATCCCTCGACTCAAGCTGGTGATACCGAAGCTTGTGCGCCTTGAACACTTGCAGTGGAAGCACAATTATCACGACCTCGGCAATCTCTTTGAGTGTTTCCGCGCCTCATGTCCCAAGCTTCGGATGTTCACTCGATCAATAACACCTAATCCGTATGCTTTTCCAGGTACGACTCGTTACTTACCCTCTTAGAATACTAATTTATCCTTGGAGAACAGAAAAAGTTCCCGAGCAGGTAAGCTAGCTCGTATTCGAATCGTATTCCGAGCTTACCGTTTTTCACACGATCCAGGTATTTATTTTCAAAAACATGACACACTTGGATATCGGGTGTGGATACACATATTCCCCGCCTGGTGAGCCGCACTATATATGCGCCAACCTCATATTAATTCTTCCGTTTTTTTATATATGACAGATGGCCGCTGTATCGCACCCAGGGAGCTAACCGACATGATTGAGGCCTCACCAAATCTCATTGAATTGTCCCTTGACACGTGGGGACTAGTCCTGGACATCCTACGTGATCTGAAAAATCCGCTGTCGAAACTACGCAAATTAACCCTCAGAGGACATCATTATACCACATATCAACATCCCCGCGGTTATATCAACCCTAATCACCATCCTATAAGTCTGTTCCTCCAGATCCGCCCACACATTGAAGAACTTCATCTCGATTGGTCGGACTGTGTAAGGTGCTATAGAATTAGTGACGGGTTTCACCCTGATATCATGCTTGAAGCACCCCAATCCCTCAAGCGTTTCTCTGGACCGCCTATACTTTGCGCAGGACTTTTTAAATCTCCCGCTGCAGCGCAGCTCGAATCCGTCATAGTCAAATGTCGGGCATCACATGCTGCCTATTTTCCTAAGCACCGTGATGCCACCATCCTAATGACGGAAACGGTAGAGAGTCTTCCGTGTCTTAAAGAACTCATATTTGAGGATGGCGTTCTTCCGCTATATGGGATTGACTACCCACAAATTGGGAAGATACTTCGTGCTGCCCCTGCGCTTGTCCGAGCGCAACTTGGGTGTCTTGAACTCGAACTGGTTCGTCGCAACTTTGTAAATGTTGATTGAATCGTTCCCCTGACACCTGATTCGCCACCACAATAGGATCCGGACAAGTTGAACTGGCTATTCGAACACTCTCCGCAGCTCGAAGTGCTTTACGTTCGGGAGGGACGAAACAAACCGGCTTCAGGTGAACTATGGAAGACCTTGGGCCCAGTCGCGCTCAAGCTCAAGGAAGCGTGCCCAAGGCTGCGGCAGATGTCAGTCGCCTACCCTGGTTGTGAGGAGGCGAGTACTATTACCTGGATTAACGGCGCCAGTACCCCGAGTTTGGGATTGAAACCATTCTATCCAGTCTTATAAAGACACTGCATCTGACCAGGGAGGCGCTGAAACGAGGTAGATAATGAGGCAATGATATGAAACCTGAGTGTTCCCCAGGAATTCGAAGTTATAAACGCGTTCCCAATTTATGCCTGTATCTTATGATTTAGGATACTCGTCTATCGAGATATCATTTATATAACAAGCATGCATGTTGTACTCCATATTATACGATCTGCAATCGCCGCACTCGCTCGCGAGAGGAAGACCACCTCTTTAACGACAAAATAACTTACCTAGAAATACGAGTGTATCCAGAATGAGTAGACTAAAACCCAGGGGAAGTCAAAGTCGGGCAAAGAATCGCATGTCGAATGCATATACTTCATGCAATGGTATTGGGCGTCCACCTTCAATAATTTCCAATAGTCGAACCATCTCAGGCAGGCAAGGAGTCAATCCTTGGACTCTTACTACGTAACACTAGACTCTCCACCATTTAGTACATTCTCCAGTAACACATTTCCGACTCCCCCTCCCTCATTTATGCGTGAAATCCTACTGTATGCAGAGAGTTGATCCCAATATTGCCATATTGCCATCCTGAACATATAACCCGGGCCCCAGATTTCCGCGCCCCCAAGCATACCTCCAGGTACTCATAGACTTTACTGCATGCGCCATTCGATATGAACGAAACCCTCGGTTAATACTAAACATAAATGCAAGGCTGGGCTCGCACCAAATACAAAATATCACGCGCCCCAAGACGTTGCTGCTGTAATATTAATCCCAGCCTACTTGCTGCTCAAGTTGTAGTTGGCGAGATCTCACAATGAGGCGCATATACGCATATATCTTGCCGTATTTCATAGAGCCTGACTATGGAGACACAATGAATAGTTTCTCGCGTTTAGAGAAACATTGGCGGGTGTGGTAGTGGTGCATGGTTTATAGTTAGTCTTGTGATCAAGCAATGCTTAGTCATCTGGCATGCTGTGAGAAGTGCTACAACTCGTCCTCGAGGGCTGCTCGCAGAGTTGGGTATTAACACGGAGGAAAAGCTAGGGAAAATTCATTCAGGGTAATAAGGGGCCCGGGGAAACATCCTCACATGTGTACTCCTGACGATAATAACTTTGGGCTTACTTCCGGGTTTGAGCAACTCGCGATGTGGCAGCTGCATCGTAAATTGCTATCAGTTGGAGAGCGCGATATGAGTGCCATGTGCTCGAGCCAAAGAGTCCTGGTTGGTAATTAATCGGATATATCCAGGTCCGTATGGGGCGCTACGGCATGCAAGGGTAATGACGAGCAAAATTGGACCATGAGGCGGAGTTGCGCGCACGCCAAGCCGGCCAGGCAATGGCAATAGGGTATATACCCCCATATGGGCACTCCGATGTGCGAGTGCATCAATGCAACATGCCAACACAGGTAACTGTCGCAAGGGCCGAATAGACCCACGTGCACTGTGGCAAAGACTGGGCCACTGCCCCCGGTTCCCTCTGCAACTAAAATGGCTAAATAAGTGATCCGGTTCGATGAAGAAACGTGATTCAATGAGTGTGGTTCATCCTCAATTATAACTGAAATGGATGAACGGTGTTGTTGGGGATCATCGGTAATTTGAAATGTTGTTCAACATGGCCGATCGTGATCGATCAAGGTTCAATCATCAATATCTCCGCAAGGGCAGAACCATACTCCCACGGGCGGGGTCGCATTTGTGGGGCAACGTCACTCGAATCGAACCACATGAGTAGAATAACGTGCTACGTTTTGCATTGAAAAGAAACAAAAACCACTCATCACATCGTAAAAAGAAATAGTACGGCAGACAACAGAATAGTTAAAAAAGCGGCAGATTTATATCTTTACATCGAGACCACAACCCCCCTAGGTCTTGTTCGTCTTCTCGCCATGCAACAGCGGTTCGTAGATAGACACTCGACGGCCCTGCAACAATCACGGCAGATGGCGTGTCAACCGATGCCACCAGTGCCCAGAAGTTGAACGAGAGGAACGTTTGCCATCCGAGCCTGCGCCACTGTTGCCATTGGATGGGGCGGGAGAGGGAGCTTTGGGGAGTGGTGATTGGGCGGACGCAGAGGCAGGGGCAGGGGAAGGGATGGGGACGACAATGGCAGGGGCAGGGGACGGCGCAGGCGGAGAGGCGGGGGGAGAATTGGGGGCAGAGGGGGAAATGGGAGAAGAGGGAGAATTCAGATCTTCAGGCTGGGCAAGTACCTCGTCGACGTGTTCCTGCGTACATAATCAATACAATGCTCTGCTAAGCAACAGCGCTACGCACCTCCTCAGCATCCTTGCGGTATTGCTCGACATCGAGAGCGAGCTGCGATGGCGGTGGCTTGGGCAAGGCAGACATGCGGCGCATTGCCATCATCCCAAACACGGCCTTGCGGACTAGGCGTGTCGTCAGCACTTCCCCCCAGCCCAGAATCAAAATGACCTACAAGTCTTGCGTGCGTCAAACTGTTTCTGAATATGTGGTAGCAAGTTGGTTGGTTGGCCCGATTCGCTGTCTGGGTCGGGCACAAAGTGCGGGGTCGTGTCGGCGAGCCACTTGTGCTCCAGCGCCTGAGCTGCCGTGGGCCGCTTAGCGGGATCAATCGTCAAACAGTAACGAACAAAGTCCTTGGCCGTGTCCGACACATTCGCCCAATACTCAACTAGCACAGCGAAATTAGCAAGGTCCGACAAGCGCCGAAACAACCAAACCTGGCTCAAACTTGTAATCCCCACGGATAATCGCATTCATCTCCTCTTGCTGCGAGTCACGATCAAACGGCGTGTATCCACACAACAAAAAGTACGTGATCACACCCATTGCCCAGATGTCAACGGGCTTATGGTGACCAGCTGTCCGGCGCGTCAGTACCACACAGCCCGGGCCATACATTTACATACCCTTCTTGAAGATCTCAGGGGCCATGTAACCCGGAGTGCCACACACCTCGGTCAGGAGCGTAAACTTGTCGTCGTCAAGAACCCTCGAAAGACCAAAGTCGGCAATCATAATATCGGCCTCCTCAGCCTTGGTCCGGAACAACAGATTCTCAGGCTTGAGATCGCGGTGCACAATTCCCGCAGCATGAATGTGTTGCACGGCGAGCATAATAGTGCGCACGAGCTCAGCGGCGTCGGCCTCATAGTAGTTGCCCTTGGCGCAAATGCGGTCAAAGAGTTCGCCACCGGTGCAGAGATCAAACACGAGATAGAGATTGTGGGCCGTTTCAAAGTAGTCGTGCAACGTGACAATGTTCCTATGGCCGCTCGAGACCTTTTTCAGGACGGCAATCTCATTCCGGACCTTGGGGTAAATTAGCGCCGCAACTCCAACACACAGCAGAGGCCGTACCATATGCTCACGGCCCTCCATGAGTTTCTTGTTGATGACCTTGCAGGCATAGTACTTGCCCGTCTTGATGTGAACCGCTTCCTTTACAACGGCATATGTACCGCTACCAAGTGTCTTTCCAGTACGATACTGGAGCCGAGCCCATCAGCAGCGCCCTTGGTAGCAACAACACCGGCCATACCTGACAGGGCACAGTCTGGGGGGGCATTTCTTGTGGTGGTGAGCAAGAGGGTTGACGCCCAAGATAGCAGAATGCCCAGTGATTATAAGTGGCATATCACGTGACCTTACAGCACGCACAGCCCCTGCTGACAGATATATTACATATTCCTAATCAAGAACAACCCCTGCCTTGGCCGCCGCCGACGCTCGCAACTCCGCAAACATCCCGCTCTGCAGACACATCTCCCGAAACAGTCCCCCCTCGCGCTCAATAAGATTCCATGGCGTATCAAACTCGATAATGTGCCCTCGGTCAAGCACCATAAGCCGGTCATTGTCAATGATGGTTCCTTTGTGGCGTCAGTCTAGCCACAACACCACTGGGTGGCAACTCACGTATGCGATGCGCGACCGTGATTGTCAACGCCTCCTCAAACTCTTCTCGAATCGTCGTCTGAATCTTCTGGTCCGTCGCATAGTCCAAACTCGAAGTTGACTCGTCCATAATGACAATCTAAAAAAGGGCATCACATCAACACACGTGCCTCAATCACATACAGTCCGGCACGAACCGAGTTCCTGCGAAGAAGCGCCCGTGCGAGCGAAAACAATTGTCGCTGTCCCTGACTGAAATTGGCACCGCCGGCGCTCACCCGGGTGTCAAGGGAGATTGTCAACCGACTAGCGTCTATGTCCACATCATCGCTAGGGAAGGCTGTGGGTGAAGGAGGGCGCGTCGACCCGGGCGTCGTTCTCGCCGAAATAACAGGAGCGGTGAGTTGCACCCGGTGCAGCGCATCAATACACTCGGCGTCTGTGTGCTCCCGGAAAGGGTCCAGATTCTCCCTGGAAGATGATGAGTCAAGAACGGTGGCAGTACGAAATGACTTACCTCACGGTTCCCGAAAACAGCACAGGATCTTGAGGGATAATCGTCTGTTGTGCGGGTCGGCACACTGCATGACGGCATACATTATGCACTCACCAGCTGAGACCTCAAGTCCTGCAGCGATATTTTCGTAATGTCCAGGCCATCAATTCGAATGCTCCCTTCGCTCGGCTCGACGAACCGCAAAAACTACGTAACACAACACAGTTCAGTATCACAGTGCCGTTATCGCTGCAAACTCACGCTCATAGCCAGCGTCTATGTTCACCCATCAGCAAACCATATATTCGACCATGCCGTGAGCACTTACCGACTTGCCGCTACCCGTACGCCCCAATAACCCAACCTTTTCCCTTGCACGCAACTTGAACGACACGCCATGCAACACTGGATCCAACTCGGGTGAATACCTCACGACCAGATTCTCTACCGCTACAAGTGCTTCGTTGCGTGAGCTCGAGGGCCAATACGCAGGGGGCTTTGCACAGTCTTTCCCACTGGGCTCCTGTGGCAAATCGAGATACCTGAAACGCACATTAGCCACGGAACATCACTTTTACCGTTAAACTCACTCAACAACCCGTTCGACCGAGTTTAGGTCCATTTCCAGCTACGACACGTCAGTCGGAACATCTTACGGCATGAGAACACTTACGTTTGTAGCCGTCCGGCAGCACCAATATACACTCTGCGTAAACGACATAGCGGTCGTAATCGTGACTGCGGCCAAGCCGTCCTTCAAGAGTCCGGAAATCGCAAATAGAGTCGTGATAAATACGCTTAGCGAGGCGAGTGCGTCGAAATGTAAAAGGAGCCTGCAAGCAAGTCAGCAACGGACATGCATACCAAGCTGGCACTGACCATCGGTTAAGCATCCTGGATGAGGGTTAGCATCGATTTCGACTCGCGGGCGTCGAGACTCACCAGAAATGATACCACATGGTGGTAGTGTCGTCAATTTGCTTGTGCAGCACATCAAAGAACCTCTGCTCGGCCGAAAACGCTCGCACGGTAACAATCCCTTCCAACAACTAGCCAAGAGTTAGACCCACACACAACACGAAAACCTGGACTTGCCTCGGCAAAACTGGAGAATATGGGGCTCCGACTGTTAGACTCCATTCGCTTCAAGTCTCGAGCGGTGCGGACATATCCAACCGCAAGCAAATAATACAACCACGCAATCAACGCCGCAGGGAGAAGGAACGGGGGGAGGATGACAGAGACGGTAAGCAGTCCCGCGAAAAACGTTGCGAGCCAGTGGGAAGTGTTGCGCAAAGATCCGGACAGCGAGGTATCGACCGTAGTCATGTCACGAGCCATTCGGTTGAGGATTCTGGAAATAATCAGCGGGAGTAAAACGTCTACCGAGTTGTCACTCACCGACCGGCCGGGGTCACATCAAAGTAGCGAATAGGGGAGTAGACGATCCTGCGCAAAAGCTGAGCAACTGGTCCGATCCGTCTCTGGAAACTCACGCTCTCAGTAGCCGATTAAACAACTGCTTGGATGCACGGAGAGACGCATTGAACTAGTCCAAAAGCGTTAGCCAGGCCAGATGCAGAATCCACCCACTCACCTGGACTGTTGAGTTCACCGTGGCCATGATCGCAGCCGCAAACACGATTCCCGCATACACGCCCACATAGAAATAAGGATTAGTGTTGGCACTAGGCAAACGCCACTCCAAATCTGAATGCACACTCGAGTTACCAAACAACGTGGGTGCGACCGAAACTGCAGAATGAGCCAAAATGTGCTGGTCGCCTAGATTCTCTTCGGCTGAGTGGTGACTGAGGTGGTACGCCGCAGCAAGTGGGTGCGTATACAAACTCGACGCATTGTGCATTTCGTACGCTTCGCCCCACGTCTTTAGCCACAGCTTTTCGACCAATGCAAACCCTTGATACCCTACAATCAGGAAAAGCAACAACACCCATGAAAAATAGCCTCTGGATAAATGTCATCAGTAAAAAGTTGGTGCAAGAATCGCCGGCACATACGATGCTTCGAGATAAACCTTGTAGATCCTCCACTTGACTTGTCCCCTCGCTCGCGCTTCCTGCTTCACCAACCTTCTCGGGTCTTTGGAAGACTGGTCCGGCAGGGCCTGACCCGTAAAGACCGTCTTTTGTCTATTAGCTCGCGAACTGCGTGGCGTATCCGGGGAACTCGCTGTCCCGTCCCGCGTAGTCTCAAACTGCCTCGAGGTGGGCGACGGCATCGCATCTCTCGCCGATTCAATCATATCACGTCCCGAATCGATCGTGTCCTTGTCCGAGCTGGAAGGCTCGTCTGCGTCGAGCACGACATAGTCCAACAGGCCGCGTTCCTGGAGTTCGGCAACTGTACCCTGCATATCGATTCTTCCATCATACATCCGGACCAGATAGTGGGTGCACGGAAGCATCAGCTCGACGTGGTGAGTTACAAGAACCTGCAACAAGCATAAGAAACCAAGCAAAACACACACGAGGTGTCACATCACATACGACAGTACGATCAGCAAGCAAAGGACCCTTGAACAAATTATCAATCAAAAACCGGGCCGTATGGCTATCGACTGTTCCCAAAAACTCGTGAGTGGCAAGGCATGCAGAATCCGAAACGGGTAAACGCACCGGCTGCCAAAGGGTCATCCAGCAACACCCGCTTGGTGCGTGCATACACGGCTCGTGCGAGGGCTTGACAAACCGCCCTGGTTAGTTCGGGTCCGGGACAAAACTCCCCGCACAACTCACCCACTCGGGCTTTTTGCCCACCCGACAGACTAACACCCCGCGCGCCAATCTCAGTCCGGTCCCCGTCTTCAAAAATCTCCAAGTCAGGTTTGAGGGCACAACACTCGAGCACGAGCTGGTATCGCTCTTCATCGTACGGAGTCCCAAACAAGATATTATCCTGCCATTTTTTTTTGCTTAGCCGCTGTATGAACGAGGCAAAAGCAAACCTACCTTGATGCTCTTGTGCTCTAACCAACTCGACTGGGCCGCAAAACTGATCCCCTCTGCCTTGGGCAAATACAACTCTCCCGCCGTCTGCGTCATCTCCCCCAACAAGGCCATCAACAGTGCCGTCTTGCCAGCAGCCGTCGGACCCGTGACAAGTGTAAGTTTACCCTCTGGAACACTCAAATCCACGTCGAGCAGCTCAAACCGGATTTCAGACTCGTCGTCGGATCGGTCGCTCATGTTATCTTCAAATGAGAGTACGCGTTTACCTGCGGTGCGCGCATGTGCTTCGGCCGATTGGGTTTCTCCAGAATTCCAGACGAATGAGCCATTGACAATGCGTAGTTGGTTGCCCTGGGATCGGTCGCGGGGTGATCCTTTGAGAGAAGAGACAACGTCCGGGACTTCGTCTTCGCTCAAAAAGGCGGCAATACGGTCGAGCGAGACGCCGGCTTGCATGATCGAGACTATCCATTGTGGTATAATATTCAGGGGGCTCTTGAGCATGTTGAACAGGGCAATCGACTGGACGGGATAAGCGATAAACTTGGAATCGTACGCACGACTCACGGTAAATGCAACAGACACGGTGAGTTCGTTTCCGAGGGCGACATAGAACAAAAACGACACGACCGCGACCATGGTCGGCGCAAGTTGCCACACAAAATTAAACATCATTTGGTTGATTCGTTCTGGGGCGGATTAGTCTTGGTTGGGCCCGTTACGGTCGAGCGCACCATGTGTAAGCCAAGTCAACTCTTTAGCCCGTCTCTTTGTGATTCTGCCAATCCACTGGTCTTCCCATGCGAAAAACTAGAGCCAAGTAAGTATACATGTTTACATAGAGCCGAGTGCCTACTTTGATAAATTTGATACCTGAACCCGAGTCAGTGTGGGTTGAACAAGAAATTACCGACTCACCAAGAATAAGTTCATTCAACGCATTCATACGCTTGTCCCTCGCAAGCATCAATCCGCGCGACAACTACCCAAGTCAGCAGCGACAAATGCAAATGCAAAGTACCTACCACGACGCTCCGCTTGGACAAGAAATGGTTAAGCGGCATAGCAATCAACAATACGGAAAAGCCAGCAAACGCCGACCAGCCAAGAATTCTAGCAACGTCAATGCCAGGCTATGTGAATACAGCCAGACTCACTGGTACAAAAAGGCACATGCAAACGCAATCTCAAACGGAGCAGCATAAATCAAATACGCGCCGCTGACCGTCTTGCCGATCCGGTTCGCGTCGCCCGACATGAGTTGCACAATCTGTAGGATGTGGATGTGAGAGGGGGACTAGGACACTAGTCGGAACAGACCTTGCCAATGCCGGCCTTTTCTTGCGTCATGGGGTCCTTTTTACGCTTTTTTTTGTCCTTGTTCTTTGCGGTGGCCATGTCTGCTGCGTCTTTGCGCTTGAGTGCCTTGTCGTATACGGCGGCCATGAGCTCGGAGCGGATGCGGGACGAGGCGCGGCGGCCGTACCACATGTGCTGGGCGTCCGCCTGGGCCTGCTCGAGTCAATGACTGCTCACAAGGGAGCCAACAACGTACCTTCAAGACGCTGCTGACAAAGGCCAGAGTGGCTAGGCCATACGCCCTGGCGCGCATCTCGGGTTCATGGTGGCCAACAGCGTCCAAAATACGCTTTAGGAAAAACGGACCAAGGTAATTAAACAAGACGCTAAAAAACGTGAGGATGGCTTCGATCACGAGGTCGCGCGAGTTTGCGCGCACGAGGTGCTTTGCAAGAGTCCACGTTGTGCCCCATGACCAGGTGGGCAACGAGGGGGATTTGATGGAGGAAAAGGCGGTGAAGAGGGGTTTGGAGCGGAGGGTGGATGAGAGGCGCCAGACGTCCGACTCGTCGAGTGTTTTGGATGAGCCCTGGTGAAGGTTAGACAAGTCGAGAGAAAATATAGAACTTACGCGTTTGAGCAGGGGGCGGACCCATGAGAAAGTGAACCAGCCCCAGAGGGTAGTAAAGTCTTCGGGGCTGATGGACTGGGCAGAGTGAGACGGGGCACATGCGACAGAAACAACTCACCTCGCCGATTTCCTTTGGGTCGACGTGCTCGCTCGGGACACCCATGGGAAAGCTGAGAATAATGCCGAGGGCGAGCAAAACGCCGGTGGAATCGAGCAATAGGGAGATGACCTTGGGGCGGGGAGCATGGTCGCCCGAGACATACCAATTAAAGAGCATTGCAGCCGAGGAGATGCAAAGGGCGATAAATCGAATAAGATAGAGGACTAGTAGATCATATGTGGGAGTTGGCACGCGACGGCGCACTACGGGACGGACAGCTGAGTAGAGCCATGTAAGGGCATTGGCGAGGACAGGAAGAGCGGATCCTGGGCTAAGAAAGAGGACATAGAAGCCATACGAGGTCCATATGGTGGTCTCGACCAGGCCAACAAGCACTAGGACGGCCATCTTCCATAGGGGTGGAGTAGGTGACTTGGACGCTCGAGTGCCATTATACTCGATGGCCTCTGCCTCTTCGAGTGTGAGAAATGGACGAAGCCATGGTATGTTGGAAGCGGGAAATACAAAGGCAAATTGTGTCAGGAGCACATATACAAGCGGGACAACGGCAATGAGTGTCTCGCCGTCTCCCAGCTAATCCAGTCAGCAGCAGTATTGCAATGCCATTCGACTTACCTCGAGTGCCATCGTGGTAGAATCCAAATGACGATTCTTTTCCCCGTCGGTGGCTGTGCAGGGTCTCAGGGACTGCTTATCCACTCGGCAACTCGATCAATGACGTAATCGGTGGCTGTCCCGATCCAGGCATCCTTCCACAATAGTCATGTCAGATACCACAATTCAACCCATCGACAAGAACTCTGTTCACCGCATCACATCGGGCCAGGTCATCGTCGACCTCGCAACCGCCGTCAAGGAGCTCGTCGAGAACAGCCTCGATGCAGGCGCAGCCAATATAGGCAGGTCAACTGCCATATTCATCATATATTAACATCCTTGCAGAGGTCAAGTTCAAAGACCAGGGACTTGCCAGTTTCGAAGTCGTCGACGATGGAACCGGGATCGCCAAGTCAAACTATCCCTCTGTCGCCCGAAAGCACCATACCTCCAAGATATCCCAACTCACGGACCTATTGTCCGTCCAGACGTTTGGGTTCCGTGGCGAGGCCTTGGCCAGTCTGTGCGCCATGTGCGAGCGCGTTACAATTACCACTGCCACTGCAGACGAAGCTCCCATGGGCACCGTGCTCCAGTTTGCACGCAGTGGCGAATTGGAGAGTTGTTCGAAAAAGGTGGCTCGCCAGGTACGTCGTGGCTCACATCAAACACGCCCTCTCATCCTCTATGTAGCGCGGTACCACTGTTCTTGTGGAAAAGCTATTCGCGCCATTGCCAGTGCGCAGACGCGAACTCGAACGCATGATCAAACGCGACTTTGCACGCGCCTTGCAGCTCTTACAAGCCTATGCTCTCGTCCCAAGCGTCGGTGGCACCTGGTCAAACTCGGAACGCGCCACCCGGGGAATCAGACTTACCGTGAGCAACCAGACGGGCAAGGGGTAAGTAGTCAACGTCCGTGGGTACACTCGATTAATGAGACTAGACCTCGCCAGAATCAAGTCCAGTCGGCTCCGCTCGCTCAGCCCGACACCACAGTCGACCCCATGCACCGTCTCCGCGCCAACATTTCTCAAGTCTGGGGCCCCAAAACACTCGAACACCTCGTCCCGCTCGACCTCGAATTCTCAGTTCCACCAGAAAGGTCCGTTCTGAAACGCATCGCAAAAAAGAGCGACGCCGCGAGGTAGGCTGCTCGTTTGATTCGGTGCACTGCCTGACTTGAGCAGCGACGAGTTGCAGGTCCGGGTGCGCGGGCTGGTTTCCAAGTTTGCCCACATGTCGGGTCGACTTACTACCGAGCGTCAGTTTTACTACCTCAACGGGCGCCCGTTTGACCCCAAGCCGGTAACACAGCTGCCTGCAACTGCTGCACGTTCTGATTATTGGTTTAGATTCAGAAAGCATTTAATGAGGTATACAAGACGTTCAATTCGACACAGATGCCGATGGTCATCGCCGACTTTCAGCTCCCGGGTGGTGAGTCCCACAACTTTACGTCTACAGCCGCCAACTCCAAACAGATACATTCGACATCAATGTCAGCCCCGACAAACGCATGATCATGCTGCACAACGAAGCGGGCCTCATTTCGGCACTCAAGGTGCGGCGCGCATTCCATTCCGCTCCTTTAGCTGACTCTTGTTAGACTGCGATCGAGACGGCGTTTGCGGATGCGAGGTCGACGTACCAAGTCAACGACGGCAAGCTGTCGAGGAACAACTCGAGTCAAGACGACACGCAAACCAAACTCACCAACACACGCTCGTCCAGTCCACCCCGACCCTCCAAAAAAGCGCGCGTATCTTCACCCGAAGAGGAACCCCCAGCAGCGCCTACTCCACCACAGACGCCAAGACCGAGACCTCGGCTGGTGGATGAACAGCCGGTGTGGTCGCCTTCGCCTGTACGGCCAGCCCTCGCGCCAAGCGCACCCGTCGAGTCGATCCCGGCCAGCGCCTACTCATCACCCGTGAAATCCGTCCAGACTGTACTCTCAACCTCGGGTGCATCATGGAACCGCCGTACAACCGCCGACTCGGGGCCGACACCACCCGGTCCCGACTCTCCTGACGACATTCCAATGGCGGGGCTAGTCGACCGGTTCGGAGCGGCGAGGGGAGAAAAGAATACCAATACGGGTTCGGCCGCGCGGCATGCGTTGCGTGCGCGGTTGGCTGGGATGGGTCTCAAAGGAAGTCAAGCACCCAAAGTTGTCGTCTCGGACGAGTCGGAGGAGGACGAATTGGAGGACGAGCCGGTCAATAAACAGTCAGCTGCGCCAGATCCCGGGCCGGAACCAGAACCGGAGCCGGAACCCCAGCCAGGGCCGGCTCCGATGGATGTGGATCCCCCACGTACGCCTGCCAAGTCCAGGAAACCCCGGCAACGTCATCCTACGCCTGAGCCTGACGTGGAGGAGCGGGAAGATGCGCCCCGTCCGACAGAGTTTGTCAAGGCTGAGCGACGACGAGGTGTACAATGTCCAGTGGACATGAACCGACTCCAACAGCTCTACCAAACTCCCCACCCTGCTGCACCTACTCCCGCCCCACCCCCCAATTCCACACCCATGCTTAAAACCGACTGGGAAAACGACGATACAGTCCAAGCAGCCCAAGAACTCTCCCGGGTGATCCAAAAACAGGATTTCACGACGATGGACGTGCTCGGACAGTTTAATCTCGGGTTCATCATCGTCAGGCTTCAAAAATCCGGACTGGACGATTTGTTTATTATTGACCAGCACGCAGCAGACGAAAAGTACAATTTCGAGCGGTTGCAGCGGACGACCAAGATTCAGTCGCAGCGGTTGATCAAGTGAGTGTGGGCATGTGAGACAAAGCGGGTCTGATTTGGGTCTAGGCCGAGGGTGCTCGAGTTGAGTGTTGTAGATGAGCTTGTCGCGTTGGATAATATCGACGTGCTCAAGAAGAATGGGTTTGTCCTGCAGGTGGACAAGGATGCTCCAACAGGGGAACGACCCAAGGTCCGACTGGTCGCACAGCCCATGAGCAAAGACACCATGTTTGACATGAAAGGTGGGCCTCACTTGGGACTATTGTTCTGGCTGACTAGTCATAGACCTCGAGGAGATTCTGCACCAGATGAAAGAAGGAAGTGCGGGTGAGATGGTGCGGTGTTCCAAGGCCCGGGCGATGTTTGCGATGCGCGCGTGTCGGGGCTCGATCATGATTGGAACTGCGCTCAAGCACCGACATATGACCAACGTGAGTGCGGCGTATTCGGCCGGACCGACACTGACCTGAGCAGGTGGTGAGGAACCTTGCGGGACTGGACCAGCCATGGAACTGCCCCCACGGGCGACCTACGATGCGTCACCTGTGTAATCTGCGCGGGTACAGTGGGAAAACAGTGGTGCAGGCTGACTGGGTGGGGTTCGCACAAGATACATGATACTCTTGTATAGCACAATTCTTGATTGGAATATACCGAAATGGGCCGGGTTCCTATTTGTCAGCGAGTGATGTAGGTGTTTCCCCAAGTGGAGCGGGGCGTTGCGCCTTGGGGTGATGACACCACGGACAAGGTCGCGTGACGATGTGCTTATAAGGGCCACCGCAACGGGGCATTCCTCACCACAACCATGACCCGCACTGAACGCGCCTCGCACCCCCATGCCCTCCTCAAGGACCGCTCGCTGGCCCGCAATGGCATGGACAAGTCCCTCAAGAAGAACGGCGCTGCTGGTGGGTGGGGCACCTTTGAAGACGACATTGCGGGGGCACAGGTAGGCACTTGTTGGGATGATTGACTCGTCTGACTTTTGTAGGACGACTATGAGCGCGAAGAGGCCCGTGACGAGGTGGGCGACAATATGACGACGAGCTCTGGGATGAGCGACGCCCGCAAGGTGGGCACTGCCATATATTAATTACTATATAATATTAACTGATATTAATTACCCTTGCAGTCCCCCGATATGCCCCGCCGTGCATCAATTACGATGACAGACGAAGAGCGACAGAATGCCCGCGACTACCGTGCTCACGCATTCAAGAATGGTGGTGCGTCCGATGATGCCCAATGAAATGTGCTCATTGCTTTCAGAAACCGATCTTGCGTCGATTGCGCGGACGTCGTCTGGAGTCTCGGCCTCGCCCCACACTATGGTAGGTGCCGTATCCGCACGGTGTTGGCGTGGCTGACAAGGCTCAGAATGCTAGCCCCTAGGCCGTGTTGTATTATAGCTATTGCACCAAATGTATCCTAGTTTAGTAAATGAGAACATGTCATGTGACACGTGAGCATACACGCCCAATGCGGCAAATGGGTTCCAGAACATTCGGCACTCGCGTTTGGCCAACTTGTATATAATCGTATTTATCTGCGCGCTGTCTCTCCCTCCACCATGGCCTCCATTTCCTCGCTCACCCGCCCCAAGGTCTACCATGACATTTCTATCGGCGGCAAGCCCGTCGGCCGAGTTGTCTATTTGCTCTACAGGCAAGTCAGCGTGGCCAACCAGCACTTGTACTCACCCGCAACAGCGACCTCGTGCCCAAGACGGCTGAAAACTTTCGTGCCCTATGCACGGGCGAAAAAGGCATCGGCAAGTTGGGCAAGAAGCTCTCATATGAAGGTTCCGCTTTTCACAGAGTCATCAAAGGGTATGTCCGCATTTCCTAATACATCTCACGCTCATGCCTCTGGCAGTTTCATGATCCAAGGCGGTATGTAACCATTTAGACAAATTTCCACGCTCAACTCTTTCCAGGCGACTTTACTGCCGGCAATGGAACAGGCGGCGAGTCCATCTACGGCGACAAGTTCGAGGACGAGGCATTTCCTGTGAACCATACTCGCCCGTTCCTGCTCAGCATGGCCAACGCAGGGCCCAATACCAACGGGTCCCAGTTTTTCGTCACTACCGTGCCGACGTCTCATCTCGATGGCAAACACGTCGTATTTGGCGAGGTCGTCAAGGGCAAGTCTATAAGTGGGTCTTTTTTCCTATAATACATAATATTTGTGCCTGATGTACCATTCTGCCAGTCCGGCAGATTGAGAACATGACCACCAGTTCGGGCGATGCGCCCACCGAGCCGTGTGAGATTACTAAATGCGGTGAGCTCACGTCCGACGATGAGCTCGAACTTTCCAAGGACTCCGTCGACGGGGACAAGTACGAAGACTATCCCGAAGACGACGACTCGGACGTCCAATCCTCGGCCGAAACCGCTCTACGCATCGCAGGCGAGATCCGTGCACTAGGAACCGCTCTGCACAAGCAAGGACAACTCGAAGAGGCACTGGCCAAGTACCAAAGTAAGTCTTGATCGCATTTAATTGGGTATCAACTCAAGGCTGGGTGATAGAGGCGTTGAGGTATTTGGATGTGCATCCTGTGATGCCCGAGGGATCTCCGCCCGATCTGCAGGAAAAGTTTAATGCCCTGTTGGCGCCTGTGCTTCTCAATGGCGCGCTTGCAGCGATCAAGACCAACAAGCCAGATGTGACGCTGTCCATGACCACGCGTGCGCTTGAGTTAAAGCCTTCCATCTCGACCACAGACCAAGGTGCGTTCTCCGTCGATAATCTTGCCAAATACTAACTTAACCAGGCAAGGCGTATTACCGCCGTGCATTGGCCCAGCTCGCGTTGCACGAAGAGGAAGAGGCCGAAAGGGACCTCCTCGAGGCTGCCAAGATTGTGCCCGGAGACGAGGCCGTCAAGGCAGAGCTCGCCAAGGTCCAGGAAAAGAAGAGACAAAAGCGGGAGCGGGAGAAAAAGGCGTTCAAGGGACTATTCTCATGAGATGCATTACAATGTTAATCATACCACAACACTTAATAAATAATACACCTTCCTGAACAAAAAAGTCTATTAGCATGCGAGTGTGTATACAATAAGGGTATCAGTCTTCTGCCATTGCGCCGCTGCGAACAGAGTCGAGTTTGGGATCGGTAAAGAGGTTTCCGCAGTTTGTGCATACGTAAAAGAGGGTCATTGGGGTTTCTATTCGTTTAGATTGGTCCTGAAAGAATACCGCGCTAGACGATAGTTAGCTAGTGGCAGCATAGACGCATAGCTGCTCACTCATTATGCTGGCAGTTGGGACATTCCATAGGACCATGGGCCTACGACCATTTAGTTCGCGCGACACAAGAGCCAGTGCGACTCACCAGCGTAGGATCCGTGTTCAAGTCTTGTGTGACACCAGGCTGCTCTCTACCTCGATCGATCAGCAAACCAAACTCGCATGTGGGGAATGACCTACTTGGTGATAGTCAACAAATCGTTTCTGTAGACACACTCATTATTCGAGTCTTCCTCGTGTCCGGTGCAGATTCGACATGCATAGCTCAACAGTTGGCGCTGCGAGTCTGTCTAGATTGGGTATAAGGATCAACGGTCCTGTGGAGTGTAGATTCGAACCTTGGGATATAATAGGTTATTGCTGCAATGTGTTAGTCCAGAGCTGAATAAAAACGTACGACCCACCATTCCGAGCAGAACTGAAGTGTGGGGGGGAGTGGTTTGGGAATACTTTTAGGTGGCATTGGGTATGGTCGTCGATAATTAGAGGTCGTGGTAGCAAGCACACAACTTGGTGTAGCTGACTAAACGATCAAGGTAAACATTTTAATTTGCTTTCCCGGACAAGCGCGCTGGTCGACTTCAACATCAATCGGCTGTTTTTTTGATTCGAGCCACGTCCTACTTACGAACACACACGTTTAACCTTGTTGTATTTTTTATTGTATCAAAATTGGATCCTAGATGTTGCTGCCCAACATGATGCTGTTTAAAATCGTGGCGCGGGTGATTAGGTAGGTAGGCACCATGTAGTTTCAGAGCCGAATAATCGATTGACTTGAGCAGTATTACGGGATCATTTGTGTACCCGACTTATGCCTCGTACAAGACGCTTTCCCGACGGCCGACCCAGGAAGGCGACTTGGAGCGCTGGCTCATGTACTGGTCGGTAATGGGATGTGTGGTGGGAATCGAGATGGTAGCTGGATGGCTGATTCGATGGTGCGTTTTCGAATATCTCTGCATAACCATGTGTTTATTCCCTTGCAGGATCCCAATGTATTGGTACTTGAAAACATTCTTCCTATTCTACCTTGCTCTCCCACAAACCCAAGGCGCAACAAACCTCTACAATGCCCGTCTTCAGCCCCTCCTTGCCTATTACGAGCCTCAAATCGACGCCTCAATGGCCCGCCTCCGATCTCGCGCATACGACTTTGTCCGGGCCAAGATCCACGAACTCTGGAACCGCATTATTAGCGCGCCTCCTCCATCACCCAGCGGCAACCCACCCACAATGCAAGACGCGCCGCTCCAATACGCATCAGGCTTTCTACGCACATATTCGCCATTTTTATTAGGCGCTGCAGGTGCAATGATGCAGCCAGCCCCCGCCCCCACCGATGTAGCAACTGGATCTGGCGCTCGGAGGAGTAGGAGCCGGAGTTCATCGGCCAGCTCGACGTCGTCGTTTGCAGCGACCGATATCAACTTGACTTCCAAGGCTCAGCCTGCAATCGAACCGAGGTTGAGTGCAGGAGTGCGTGTGAGGACTAGGACTCAACCGCGTACTTCCGAACCCATGTCGAGGCCAATGCCCAAGACGGCCCCAGCGACGACCAAGCAGCGTGATGACATAGACGAGAACTTCCACAGCGACGTGAGCGATAGTCTGTTGTCACCCGATGGGGATGGGCCAGCCGCCGGCTACGCAAGCAAGGCGAGCAGTGCGTACGAAAAGCTCAAGGCAGACTAGATGATTAGATGTGGGCTTGTTGTATTTGTTAATAAAAATGTGCTTCTAAAATCAAATACTCGGGACCGATAATAAGCTTTGCCGACTCACGTGAACCTATTGTAGTCTCAACCAGCCACATCTCCACACAGGAGACTATCTACAACTTTATCTCAACACGCTTTGGATACTCGCCACACAAACCCCTACGTTCAAACTACAGTAACCTTTATCTTGGAACACAAACTCAACCTTTTTGGCCTTTGTCCTGCTTTTTTAGTAAGGCGCACGAGCTGTGCGGTTTTACAGATCTAACCTTCGCTTCCGGTTACCTTAGGATACAACCCATAAATATGCTTGTAACTATTCCGTTAGTGCGTTATCGTTCAAGTGCAGAGCGGAGAATCCGGCACGCATCGTCATAGACAGCCCGGGGATGCGTGCTGGGCTTCGGGACACGGCTTGTGTCCACACACTTGGGCGAAACTAATTTATATACCCTTTTAACTCGATAGACATCGGGAAGAGAATGATTTGCGGTCCCATTCTAGTCGTGGCGATGCCACCCCCACTCTAAATGGAACGCTCTATGGCATTTTGCCTGATCATCGTGGGGTCGCGCTTGTTGTAAGTCTAGGCACCATGACACGTCGCTCATCATGGCTGACCAGATCTCGATCCTAGTTTACTAATATGTACCAAGGAATGAAATGGCACCAATATGGAGACAACTCGTCCAAGAATGATATGACTTTGAAGGGAGCTGCCGAAGATGCCACTAACGTTCTTGGATGGATACGCGCAACTTTTCCTAATATTGAGATCGACGACATTAGACAACCGACATACGAGGATATAGTATGGCATCGTCCTGATCTCTGGACACGCGTTCTGACCGATTTGTAGGAGAATCGCGTGGTGAAAGTCGCCCAGGTCAATCCAGCAATGTGCCTGATCTACAGTGCGTGTTGCCGATGCTTTGGGCAGTCATTATGGCTTTTCTGACTTGGCGAAGTGCAAGGGCACGGCGATATTCGGGAATCCGACCAGCGCCTTTATTGTTCGTTTGATAATTCGTATCTCGTGCTCGTACTCATTCGACAAATAGATTTGACAATAGAGGGCCACGACTCTGATGGCGAGTTGATAGGCGTGAGCTCTGAAGTACGCCAAATGCAACGCTGAACCTCTCCTCACTCACAACTATGATAGGGCTTGATGCGCATGCTCTCCAGATTGAGCATAAGAACTCGGAGGATCGTAAGTCGCACTCTCTCCGCAATCGAATATTTACTCATCAATTTTTAGGTTATTACCGACGTAAGCTCATTCAATAACTTTGTTGGAAGTTATACTCACACTACAAAAGTTTTGCTTCTCGGGAAACCTCTTTCGTAAGTTTGTCCACTCGGCTTGCTCGCCCTCGATTTACGCCTGTCACTTAGGGCTCCGGCTGGTACTGCAAGTCGACGAGGGCGGTCGCAACGCCCGTTGGGAGGAAACCTCTGAATGGAGGAGTTTGCCGGTTAACGAGCGGTCGCGCGTTGTTGCCCCGATGGTACGTTCTCCTCGAGTATTGGGCCTGCTGGCATTTATAACAGCGCTTTGCACAGCTCCACCTCGCTGGTTCCACGGCGGGCGAACGTGTTTATGAGACATCCAGGGTTGGCGGGTTTTATACCAAGGTGAGCAAGAATACCCGCGCGGGGGTTCCAGATTTGACAATTCTCTCAGGAGTTGACCGATCTTGGCCAGCCATCCACGACACTCCCGAATCTCTTAACCCGCATCCGGTAAGTGCAGCCCAAACCAGTTTGGACTGGCCAAGAATTCATTTGGCCCAATTCCAAGGCAAGGGGTCAAGAACAGAATGACGAACCTGAAGGACACTCAAATACCACAGGTTAGTATTTCTTCATCTGTGACTCCAGCCACTTAAACCTTGTCCGCTAGATTTATTCCTCGGATGAATTGGTTAGTTCAAGTTTACCGATTTTGTTTGGTGTTGAGCTAAATTTGTTCATGTAGCCCTTGGACGACTCTAAAATCTTGGCCAACTTGATCTAGTACAGCTCGCTATTAGGGCGGGACAACCATTTAAACCGTTCGTTAGGACACGAATCTACTATTTACTCCACCGCGCGAAGAAAGGATCTTCAAGTTCGCTTGAGAGCACTTTCTTTTTGTTACTGGACTTGTACATGTATGCGTATACAACATACCCTAATATATTATACTCCAATTTATTGTCAGTTTTTTTGGTCATACTTCCGTGGGGATCTGGATAATTCGATCAAGCTTACATCATCAACCACTTGACCATTGTTAACGTTCGGAGCTATCGTGTTTTCTGCCACATTCAATCTGCCTTTGAGCTGCCTAATCTCGCACATTTTTGGATATCTTTGGACAATCTTCTTGTTAATAACTTCATTTCTAGTAAACATCGCGTTTTTGTCGCAGTAGATGAATAACCTGACATCGATTGCAGGATCCTGTCTCGGTTATTCCCCCACAAATGGCTCTACCGTGTGTGGAACTAATACAAGTGCAGAGCGGATGCTTCGGCAGCGCGGGTTTTCTGGCGCGACGTTGCTGAGCTCCGAGACACGGGTTCGTTGACACAAACTACATGAAAGCTGACATTATGCTTCCTTTTTGAACAGGGAACATCTTGACACCCACGGATCCAACAACGATGGCAGCGAATCGCAGACTGGCGCGGATGATGAAAGTCTTCATAGGGCTCTCAATGGGGTTCTTGCACCTGCCCCACGTGGTGATCGACGCGCGCTCTTGGTACGATATATATAGTTCACAATGACCTTCGATTGGTTCTTATAAGGCCCTGGGACTATAGTTTACCAATGCATACACGGGAAGGAAATGGGAAGAACATGATAATTCGCCTGATAACGACATGACACTGTATGGTGGATCTGTAGACAGCCACAATATGACCGACTGGGCACACCAAGTATTTCCTAGTATTGAAATCGAGATCGTTGGTTCCGCCAAGTTCGAGGATGTGGTGCGACACTGCCTCGACGTTTTGGCGACTTTATCTTTGACAGATTTCTAGGAAAAGCGTGTGGCGTTTGTGGGAGCTGCCAAACCGGCAATGTGCCTAATTTATGGTGCGCGATTTTTTTCTGCTTTGCTGATTATGTTTTTTAATTGTTCTTGCGTAGCTCAGGGGCATGGCGTGGTTCGAGGGGGCGAGCGATACTGTTTGTTGGGTATTTTGTGGCCCTCACCCTTAACTGAGGTCGATGTCCAGATCTAACGGCCGACGATCGCGACTCAGATGGCGAGCTGAAGGGAATTAGCTCCAAAGTAGGCGTAGACAAGATCCAATTCCGCGTCGTTTACCAAACTTCGACAGTATATGATCGAATTGATTTCCAAACTGGATCCTTGGACATGGAGACTCGTAGGTCAAATTTCTACTCCTGTTTGAAAGCTTATCGAGTGTATTTTCAGGTCATCACCGATGTAAGATATGTGTTATGTATCTTTGTTGTAGTTTTCTCACGCCCCACAAGTTCTGCCATTCAGGCAACTTCTTCCGTGGGTTCTTGTGTTCGATCTTTGAATTATCTTATCTACTGGCCCCTGTTGTAGGTCTCCAGTTTAAGCTGGAAGTCGACGAGAACGGTAACAATGCCCGTTGGGTCGAGACTCACGCGCAGGATCCTGCACAGCCCAATGGAGCTACCATTCCAATGGTATATTCTCCCCAATGTTTATGGCTCATAGGGGCCCGTACTTTGTTAACCCTGCAATAGCTCCATTTTGCTGGGTCCATGGAGCATGAGCGTGTTTACGAGACACGTAACAATGGGGGCTTTTATACCAAGGTGGGTTAATTGTGTTTATGTTTAATAATCGGGACTTTAACCATTATATGCAGGGATTGACCGATCCTTGTATTCGATCTTCGACGTTGCCGGATATTCTAATCCATCTTCGGTAAATACTAATGTTGAACTGGATTATGGGTGACAAATAGTTGGTTGTCGTCATTCGCAGACGGAGCGTCGGGGGGCTCATAGAATTGGGTAAGAAGAATGGCAAGATATCCGTAGATGATACCCAGACTCCTCAGGTTAGTCTTTGGTTTGCTGTGCAGGTAGTCTTTGCCTCTTGATGAACCTTTTTCTATTAGATCTTTTCATCCATTAAACTGGTTAGTTTGTTTCAAATTTTGTCCAGATTGGGATCGATGTCGAGCTCATTCGCAATATCACAAAGCCTTTGAATTATGCAAATGTCCTGGCCCACTTCCATTCGGGGACAAATGGTGATTAAGTACTGGATAAGCATTTAAGCACAGGCCACCTCCTGTTCTCGTGTGGCCCTTTGTTTCCGGAATTCCTCTGCATGAAGGGAGTGTCCTCAAGATACATGCTTGGGTATACTTTCTTGATACGGCTGGAGTTGTATATGTATAACAGTGTCTGTCTATAACACATCAACGGGTTGCATCTGATCTGTCGACGCGATATAGCCTCGCGTTATTTATTCCAGTTTTCACTTGTTTGCCCTGGATTGGGTTTGTTTCAATTGCTAGCTTAACTTTAACTCCATCCTATGGCCATAAACCCCGTAAGTAAAGCTGGCGGTTCGAATACAGTCTTATACTTTGAGGCAAGCGCCAGGCCTAGGGCGGCAGTGCAGGAGTCTGCCATCATTTTTGATCGATGTGATCAATCCGTCAACCTCACACCGCCACATATCACATTGGCACCAATAGTATAACTGTATTAAATCAGCAACTATTAAGGACAAAATATCAATGTGAATCGTATTTAATAGTAATGTTCTAGGACAAGGGTTAAACAATATCTAATTGTGGTTTGGGCTCCAGCTGGAGGATTCGATGACGCCGGCGATTCGGGTCGCTGGGAGCTCGAGACTCACAACTCACACCCACCGCTACAGACACATGGACCTATTTCACGCGATAGTTTGCCAATGGCATATTCTCATCTTGACGATACTGTACTGCATGACCTGTTTTGATGATACCGACCCTCAAAGTACGCTACGGTATATACACTGTGGGAAGTTTAGGCGCTGATGTGGACAAATTA
>JBBBZN010000142.1:0-25688 GCA_037974915.1 Ceratobasidium theobromae | reverse complement strand
TCCTGCTATCAGTGGGGATCAGCAATCGATTGATTCAAAGTCTGTTTATCACGTGATATAGCTATAGCCGTGAAATGGTCCCCAAAATTGAGCCGTTTGCATTTGTTCGGGAGAGTAGCTTGAGCTTTGAAATTAAGTAAGATGTATGCGGTCTCTGGCTGTAAGCAAGACCTTCAGAACCAAATCCTTGTAATTGATATGGATCAAAATATAATAAATGCGACCATATGGTAAGTAACTGGTTTCAACTCAGGAGAGAAATCGAGTCAGAAGGTGTTGTTCAAATACACCCAAAAAATAATGTGGTGCTAAAATAGATCTGTTTATGCTATCACTGGGAGAATGCTAAGCCATATACTTTTGTGCTCTTAGGTGCTTGGTGTTGTTTGGTAGGATGCATTGGCAATGGCAAAGACTCCGTCGTCACTGTTTCTCCTGCTGCTCCCCAAGCTCTAGCATTACATCGGCCTACTCAAACTAGGTTAAAAATACCACAAAATGACGGGAAGCCTACCTACCATCATTAAACGAGCCAAAGGGGGCCGGTCAGCACACCAGCAAGTTGCTTTGGCACGTGCACGGGGCCGTACACATGAAATAAATGCATTCAAGGTTAGCGTCATTTCATGTGTATACGAGTGGCTTTAATTTACTGACTATGATGTTCCCAATAATAAAAGGTGCCAACATCTTTGAACCAGCTGGATAGCAAGTGTTCAAAGGTCATCAATAAACTAAAAGCTAGAACAGACACCCTTACCCTTCGGAACCAGTACCTCAGAGCCAAGAAATGTAGTTCAGTTAAAATTGCAAAGCGAGCAAGGATGAAAGTTAAAGCACTGACCAAGGAGCGATGCAAGTTACTCACAAATATTCAGAAGCTTACCACACAACTGAAACAGCAAGGATTGGTTCGGGAGAGTGAAAATCGACAATATAACATTGCCTTGAACCGATTCAAGTGTTCTACGAAACTCTGGAGAAGGCGTGCACATGCTTTAGAGCAGTCTCGCCAATACATACTTGCGAAACAGCGAAAATTCACTGGGCCAAAGCACAGTTTTAGGACAAAGCTTAATGGCGCTTACAGCATCTCTGTTCGAAGCCTATCGCGTCGGCTGGTTATTTCAGGAGTCTCTGCCATTCAGACACCAAAGGTTATTAGAATGTGTGCACGTGCATTTGGCATCAAAGTTGGTGACCTACCCTCACCTCGATCCATTGGCCGATTTGTGTTAGAAGGTGGTATTGGTGCCAGGATTCAAGCTGGGAATATTTTAGCAAATGCAGAAGGTAAGCAGGTTATGTGCTTCTGATGTGTGAGCTGAGGATGCCACTCTTTGATAGGTATTACAACTAGCATGGATTCTACTTCACAACGCAGCATTAACTTCAGTAGTATGCATGCAATGGCCAACTCCACAGGTACCCACAAGCAACTTTATCTTGCAGTCGAGTCAACAACAGATCATACAAGCCAGACCCAAGTTGATGTCCTAAAAACCACAATTCAAGGGATATGTGACACTGCAGAGCGTGCTCCCAAATGCAAACCTAGCCCACATATGCCTATATGCGCTGCAGATCTTGCTCGAAAGCTCTATGGGGCCAATGGAGATCATGCCAAAGATCAAGTCAAAGTTGCACAGCTTGAAAAACAGTGGAAAATAGATTCATGGGTCACATACCTGGGAACCTTGGCTATTCAAGATCTGGGAGAGTCTGAAGCTGAAGCACTGTACCTCTCAATACAGGCAAGCTCTGAGGCGATAGCTGGTGGGCCTGACAACTTTGCAGTCCTAGCCCCTGCTTCCCAGGATGATTTACAAGCAGCCGAGTATCAGAAACAGGTGCAACTACTCGGGAACGAAGCCTTTGAGAAGACACCACCTATACTCCAACAAGATATGTCATGCATGGTCCGTGGTGGGTGCTGTGCCCATAAAGATATGAATGCTACAAAAGGTGGCGCATCAGCTATGTCAAACTTTTGGAAGGAAAACAAGCAGTTACCACCGCCAGTGACACTTTTCAACAAGGACAATGATGCTACAGTTTCACTTGCCGACTCTTCAGCTGAAATGCTACCTGCCGAGCAACGTGCAATCTTTGTTTCAGAAGCTGGGGCCATCAAGCTTTGCAACCTTGCAGGAGCTGCCTTTAACCATAAAGATGACAAAAAGGGCCATCAAGACGACCATGTATATTGGTTTGAGACACAATACAACCGATTCCGTCGCTTTCCAGATACCAGCAATGTGCGATACAGCTCATACATCGATGCTGCAACAGAGCTCTGCTCCTTCCATGGCGCATACATAGCATATATGCAGCATATTCAACATAAAAAGTCCTCTGGAACACTAAACCATCTTGAATCGAACATTCTAAAGGCTTTGAATTGCCCTGCAACACTTTCTGAGCTCATTGTCATTTCACTCTATGGCCAGGCAATATCTAAGCCCTACATGCGACTTGTTCGGGTTGCAACTGTTGAGGGCAAGGGAATATCTGATCTAGCCACACTACATGCTCGGGTACAAAACCACCTTGAAACCCTCATTTACAATCCCTTACTCCTACTGGGACCAGCTGCGCTTGCCATAACAGCAACCTTAGATGGGTCGGAATGGGATGAGCCTGAAGTTCTAAACACACTGCGGAGACACGAGTCATCACTACCACATATTGCTGATTTATTTGTTGCATTTTGCCAAGGCGCGTTGCAAACCTGGATTCGGTTTACCAATGAATTCGGAGCAGATGGGTCACTCGCTTCATTGACTCCTGAACAAAGGAGCAAGGCGTTTATGCCCCCAACCAATGATGCCAATGAGGGAGCGCTTGGAACATGGCGAGTTTGGACACGAAGGTTCCCACGTCTGACATTACATCGATTTAATGCAGTAATCATGAACCGAGCCAATGATATGGAAGACTACATGGACAAAAGTTTCACACCTGAGCAGCATATTTGGGCTAGATCAGAAGCACGGTGCATAGATGCGTCAAAAAAGGAGGAGAATCGAAAAGCAGGATTAGTTTCAGCCGCAATAAAAGAGGCTGAGAAAAATCAGGGAATCCTCTCACAACGTGCAGATCAGCGACATAAGCGTGAGCAGCATATTGCTGGTATTCAACTGGTACTCGAGGAACAGGCTATACTCAAGATGAAAGGGAAGGAACTTGACGATCAGCTCAAAGTGTACAAGCAACTGGTGGTATTTGCCAATCAGCAAACTTTCCCAGTCATTAGTAGGCTTAAAGTAGCAGATAAGAGGAGGTTGGTCTTGGGCTTGGCTCTTAAATATGTGCAAGATAAATCCAGTCATGAAATGGACTCTTCTGACGCAGCTGTGTAGAATGAAATTTGCTTCTTAGTCTTTGTTGTGTTATTGACTGTTTTACCTTTTGTATTATCTCTCAAATTATTTCGTATATTCTAATTCATTATTATTGATATAATTTGTATTCTTAGTTTGCAGTAACAACATATGCGAGTGCGATTCACACTTGGGCCACTTTTTGTTCGAAATTTGCTTATGTAAGCTGCAGGCAAGGCACATGACGATTGCTGATCCCCACTATCAGCCTATATAGTGCAATCTAGACTATATAGTGCTATATAGATCTCTATAGTGCTGATGCAGCTATATAGCACTATAGAGCACTATGAAACAGGGGGGCAAACTATAATCCTATACTCCTATATAGTTCTACAGAGCCCTATGTAGAATTTGGGGGTTTTACAGATGCAGCTGTTGGCTCAGCTTTAGTCTAGCCTGCCTTTTCTACTGTTCTCACTGTGTTTAGGCCTGAGTTTAACATACTTACTAACTTCTTGATTTAATATAGCCTTAATTAATTAACTGGTTGACCCTAAGTTAATTAATTCCTTTAATAATTCTATCAGCCCCACTTACTCAAGCTGTTGGTATAACTACAGAGACCAGACTCTCTCTGACCATACCTGCTTCTCATATTAAAGTGTTAAGTTTTAATTTAACTAATTCTTCAAGAGTTGAATTGCTAACCCCTCCTGATTTGCACATAGCCTTACTAGAGGCTACCCCTGAACACTTAACATAGTGTCAGAACACATGTTCTCTGATCTCAGACCACATGGTATATCCAGAGATATAACACATTTATTGTTGGTACAGCTTGAAGGTGCAGCTTATGGAATACATTTAAGCACCATAATATACTATGAGATAAGATATATCTGTCTAGTACATCATGTGATTGCTTACTAATCACTTAAGTGCCAAAATCACATAAGTGCTGGGCTGTTAGTTAAGAGCTGGGCTCTTAAGCTTAAGCACTGGGCTCTTAATAATTAAGCAATGGTGGACTTAGAGTCTGAAGTCCACTGGTGCTTATTTAAGCATATGTGCAAACTTAAAGGTGGAATAACTCTGTCAATTCTTAATTAAATGCAATAATTAAAAATGCTAGAATTATCAGAAAAATCAGCTGGATTGGCTGATGCTAATAGCAGATGGTAATCCACCATATCTGTCAAGATGTGGTGTGTTCAGACTAAAACTTAGTGATACATCACACCTGCATACTTGCCACTTGTGCCTCAATCTTTGACTGTGCTCACTGTTAAGGAATTAACATAGCATAGCTTTGCTATCAATAAGTTAGTTATGTCCCAACAGACACAGGGTAATACTAATTATTTTCTAGTGCTGCTACTAATTAATTTACACAGTGTAGAACACAGAATTGCTTGTGATGCAATAACTTTTATAGGAGTATTATTACAAGTAGGACAGTTCAGGACCTGCCTAAGCTAAGTTTTGTTATCAAGTCTAACTGCAAATTACTTTTTTCTTTTCTCCTAATTATTCTTTATACATTTTGCTTATCTCTTATTATCACAACCATTTGAATTCTGCTTAGAATTTCCTAGACTTGTAACAACAACCATCAACAACACTCTGGCAACTAGTTAAGCCTTAGTCAGGACCTGAGAAAGGAATAAGCTATTTTCAACAATTTCCACAACAACACTTGCCTTGAGCTTATAGACCTAAGCTATCAGGAAACTATCTTTAAGGTCCTTTCCACAACTCACCCATAGGTCCATAACACCTAAGTGCTAGGCTCTAAAGTTAAGCACTGGGTTCTTAAAAGGTAAGTGATGGTGGACTTAGTGTCAGAAGTCCATCAGTGCTTGCATAAGCTTATGCACAAACTCAAAACTAGAATAACTATACCATTTCTTAATGAAATGTGTTAATTAAAAGATGGTAGAATTATCAGAAAGGTTAGCCAAATTGATTGATGCTAACTTCTAAGGCTAATTTGGAGTATTCATGGAATTGTAGTGCATTCAGACTCAGAACTTAGTGATGCATCACAAATGGTCTTGTGATGTATCACTAAGTAATTAGTCTAAACATGCTGCGTCTCAGCAACCGCTGCGAATCACGACTTGCAATCAACACCATTCGATGCGTGCGAATTTTCTGATAATTATAGCATTTTTAATTATCGCATTTTACCCAGGATTGACAGAGTTATGGCAATAACTTTGATTCTGGGCTGGGAGGCATGTGGTCACATGCTGCCCCCACCCACCTCCAGGCAGACGGGAGTGTCATCACGTGACCAGTAAATAAGCTTGGAAACTAAGAATAATCCATATCTCCTTAACCCACACTCCTTTAAGCTCGGAAAAAGTGCGTTCCTATGCTATTCAACGAGCTCTTTCCAATGGTGCTAAGCGCATCCCCATGATCGAAGTATTTAAGAAGATACAAGCAATTTATCTACTTTTAAGACAAATATAGCATTTCCTGGAACACATAAGTAAACCCTGAGAACTAGGCCTGTCCTCTGGGTTGATGATCATGGAACTATTGATGCTTGATGAACTGATGATGTCTCTGTAACAGATTCCTCCAACTTTTGATGAATTGATCATCTTCATCAATTGCCTAACTGATGATGACCTTTTGATTCTCCAATTACTCTTGATGTAGCCACAAGATGGCCTTGGACTCTCCTGTATAAATAGCCCATATGGCCGTCTGTAGAATGCATTCCTCTTCTTACCACTTTACTAGCCACTCTTCTTAGCAAGCAGTAATATCTGCACTCTATACTTTAGTTAAGCCACTGAAAGCACTTCAGAGACCTAACTGTTGCTTCTCTATCTTACAGGTCTAGTCCCAACAGACACCAGGTAACCCTGAAGGTAGTCATAAGTGGCACTAACTTTGTTAAGTGACTCAGCCATTGGCTTAGCTCTTTTCTAGCTTGCTGTTAATACTGTTCTCACTGCGTACAGCCTGAGTGCCACCTTCCTACTGAACCTTGCTTTTTTATAGCTTAGTTACTTAACTAGTTTACTTGTAAATTAGTTAAATAATTGTTTTATTATTATTCTACCTGCCCTGCTTACTCAAGCTGTTGGTATAACTACAGAGACTGGACTCTCTGACCCAACCTGCTTACTCTATTTTGGTGTTAAGTTAACTAAGAGAACCCTTCTGTCAATAAAGGATTACATAGCTACCTTTGCCTGATTCATACTTAAGCCTTGTTTATAGGCTAACCCCTGAACACTTAACATTACCACTGTTCTCACTGTGTTAGGCCTGAGAGCCACCCTTCTGCTGACTCCTCTGATTTATTACAGCTTTAATTAATTAACAGGTTGACCCGAGTTAATTGTTTTCCTTAATTATTCTACCAGCTGCACTTACTCAAGCTGTTGGTATAACTACAGAGACTGGACTCTCTGACCCAACCAGCTTACTTTATTCTAAAGTGTTAAGTTTTAATTCTATTAACTCTTCCTGAGTTGAACAGCTAACCTTTCCTGATTCGCATATAGCCTTACTAGAGGCCTACACCCTGAACACTTAACAGGTCTGTTGATTGCCTGAAGTATCATAAATCATTATCAGTCCAACTTTTGGAGTGGGGTACTAGGAGCAAGAAGTTACACAGGGAAAAGACTTACAATAGGCTTCAACCAGCCACACATTTTGATTTTTAGCTGCCACCCCAATCAAGTTAAGGTTATGTAGACTGGGCATTGAGCCTAATCATCATATCCATTTTACTGAGAAACCATCATTACTGTAGCTTTTAGAACATACCATTTCTCCAATACATTAGTGAATTGAGATGTCTATGCAAAGAAAAATAAGACTTAAAGGGAATGTTCATGTTCATGTTCACTTGTTCCAACCTATAAAGCATCCAACTGAGTGGCAAGTTGATGCCAAACTATTCTGCCCAAGGTAAGCTTAAGGGTCTGAGTGTCATCACCGGGTGGCCAGGGTAGAGTGGCATGATCTCATCACCCTGTCTCCCAGAGGGCAATTTTCAGATTCTCATCACAGCCTACAGTAGACAGTATTGCAGGCATCTTCCTTTATCTGTTAATTGGCTGAGCGGGTTTGACTTTATAAGAGAATGAAAATATATTATTTTTTATACGAAAAAAACTACATTCAATGGTCTGCGATGTGGTCACTACACCCAGATGCCCGTCACCATCCTTACATAGTTCACTGGTGAATGCAGTGGCAAGGGCTCCGCCCTGCGCATGTTCATTTTTTACCCATAGTGCTTGTCATATGGGTCGCTTATCATTTCCAAATTAAACCAGCATTTACCTATTAAGTTACCATTCTGCTCACATCTCTCGTTTACTGGCCTTTGAAAGGTTAATCCTAACCTTGCTGTTTCTTTAGTATTTGAATATGAATACTAAATGTTTAAGAAATTTGTGAGAGATGTGGTGAGGGTTGAGGGATGGAATGAGCAACTATTGATACTGTTATGGTAGACAATGGAATGGTGCCATAGGAATGGAACATGAAAGCAACCACAATCAGAAGGACTGGACACAGGGGTAAATACAGATGGAAAACAAAGGAAGGATGACCCTTGTTCTGTGGCAAAGCACCTGTGGAACCAGTCCCACAAAGGTATGAGAATGAAAGGAGCCACAATCAAAAGTAACAGACAAAGGGTAACACACATGGGAGAACAAAGAAAGGATGACCCTTTTTCTCAGGCTGTGGTGAAGCACTATAGAATTAGTCCCCACCAAGCTTAAGTAGGAAAAGAATCACATAAATGCTTCAAGCTTTGCCACTCACCAAAACCTCACAAGGTCTACAAATTGTCATTCACCAGTGAACTGGAAATGAAGGAGATATAGCAGGGACTGTAGTTCACAGATGAGTAGTGTACATCCATCTGGGTGTTGTGGATGGGGCCTAGCAGCTTAAGCTTGGAGCAGCCACATGTGATATGGTAGACCATTAGTCAAACTGGATTTTCATGGCAAACCCATAAAATAATATATCTTCTTCCACCTTTCACCAGATAGACTCAACTAAAGTCAAACCAGGATAAATATGTGAGTTGTATACCTGGAATGCATCAAAGGGAAGACTTATGTCACCCATGACTAATACTGCTTGAAACAGAGACTCCTGCTGAAAATATTGGTAGGGAAGTGCAAGTATTAGAGGTGTTAGAAAATCTGGGTGCATCAGCAAAAACTCCTAAGGAGACAGGGTGATACAGGGATCCATACCACCCTATACCCTGTGATCATCACCCTGTAGCCAGAGCTGTTTCCTGATGTGGGTTACTGGAGGTTATGTATCACTGAGATTATAAGTCTGAGATGTGCTGTGATTCAGCGAATATTAGGCTTCATGTTATTAGTGTACCATTAGACTGCCACATTTTTTCTGGTAATTCTAGCATTTTCAATCATCTCATTTGGTTAAGAAATGAAGGAGTTATTCCCTCATTCTTTGGTATCAAAGAGAGCAGCTGGGTGCTCATGCAATTTCGGCGCTTAATTGCTTTACTAATTGCTGATGTAATGGTATTAATTAATAGCTGTCACTTAGGCACATACTCTGGTAATTTAATTTCATTACATAAGCCACACCACTGAGCTACAGTGAAAAATAAATGCACTATATTTCCCACAAATGTATGTTATTCAGGACTAAATAAAAAGCAATCTGATGCTACTTGATGTGCTCTTTCTAATGACAATAAGTGCATCTTGATCCAGTCATTATTGGCTGAGATATAAGCATATTGCTGTCTCTAGCCATGCCTGCCCCAACAGGTATTTTAAGCTGGCTGAGACATGTAGGAGACATAGTACCTGCTAACTGGTAAACCTTGAAACACTGAACTTTCCTAATACTTTACTCTTTTCACTTTCCTAATTCCTATAGCTCCACTCTTCTTCCTTAAACCACCACCACCTTGTTGGGTGAGATACCCCCAGAGACTCTCCTACCTTGAGCCCTTGCTCACAAGTGGAGAGCCCAGAACTTGTAGAGCAAGTCTCCTCCTCTGGAGTGACTCTTCTGTGGAGTCCTACTCCACAGTGACTCTCACCCAATGACTCAGAGGGAGCTTGACTCCTGATATGATTGTAACATTGACTTTACATTTGAAGGAGTACCTCTGAGTAGTGCTCACTAAGGTCCCTGACTGAGATAGGACTAGATATCTCCTTAATAATTTCTTATTTCTGTAGCTCCAGCCTTTCTGAGCCAACTCCACTTGTTGAGTGGAACTCCACCAGAATGACTCCACTTTGGAGCTTCTTCAGGTCCAAATAGTGGAGTCACACTTCTAAGGATTCTCAGAAAGTATGGAGCATGATCTAATAATGTAGATAGTGGAGCCCTACAAGCATGTATGACTCACTGAGCAGCTCCATTCACATTCATTGGACACTCCTCTGTAGGAAGAGCTCCAAGCTCCACCACAATGATTCCTATTGGTTGCTCCACTACTTTAGAGCTCCAGAGGAGTCATATTCCTACTGACCTACCCTGTGGAGTAGAGCATGACTGTGGAGTTATTGCCACTCTCAGAGTAGAATCCTGTGCTCTCAGGAGGCATAAAAGACCATGCTTTCTGCCCTTGTAATTCACCCTGCCTTTTACCTTAACTTTCCCAAGCCAGCCTTGCTTGTGTGAATCAGCCTGCTGCATTCTTGCCACATCTCTTAGATAGTTCTCCCAAAACTCCAGTACAGTTTGAGCTTATTCTCATGAAGAAGTGAGGCTGGGGACACTCTAATTGACATCTTGAGAGGCCTTAGGCATTTACACATTAGGTGACACCCAGGTTAAGAACCATTACTAAGATTCTGTGCTCAACAACTACTTCCTGCTATCAACAACAATCAACAACACTCTGACAACTAGTTAAGCCATTAGTCAGATCCTGAGTATAGGAATAAACTAGTTCCAAAATCTACACAGTAAATATTTGCTCTGAGCTTATAGACCTTTAGCTACAGCAGGCCTTAAGATCCTTTCCACACAGTCCCATTAGGTCCATAACAGTATCTCACCCGTGGTAGTGTGGCTCAAGGAAAAGTGGGATATAGGAATTAGCAAAGTGAAATGTAAAGTATTAGGAGTGTCACAGCCCTTCAATGTTTACCATTTAGCAGGTACTATGGTTTTACATGTCTCCAGCCAGCTTCAACAATTCGTTGGGGCATGAGCTACGCTAGAGACAATAGTGCTTATATCTCGGCCAGGATTGATCGGATCAAGACGCGCTTGGTGTCATTGGAAAGAGCGTTTATCGGATCACATATTCTCCGGTCCCTAACAGTGTGCATTTGCGGGAGATATAGTGCATTTATTTGCACTGTGGCCCAGTGGTGTGGCTTATGCAATAAAATTGGCACCAGAGTATGTGCCTAAGTGACAGCTATTAGGTAATACCATTACATCAGCAATTAGTAAGCAATTAAGCGCCGAATGAGCACTCCAGCTGTTTCTTTGATACACCAAAGAATGGGGAATAACCTTCATTTCTTTAACCAAATGAGATGATTGAAAATGCTAGAATTACCAGAAAATGTGGCGAGTCTAATGGTACTAATAACGAAGCCTAATATTCGCTGAATCACAGCACATCTCAGACTTAGAATCTCAGTGATACATCACAGTGGGCTAGAATTAGAAAGGTAATTGCATTACTCATTCAGTTTGATCAATTGATAAGAGCTGAGTTAGTAGGTATGTTGAGCCACAAGTAATTACTGTTGATCAAGAAAGATATTAGCTAACTAGTAGTAGTGATTGCTATATATCGATAAGGTCTATGTACTTTAGACTGTTATCATCAAATAAGAATTGGTAAAGATAATTAATTCATTATTTAATCACTTAAGCACCATAAGTAGGCAAACTTAAAGTTGATATATCTCAGCAACCAGAAATCATATCAGGAAGTTGAAAGTATGGTTAAGGAGTGTGTATCTTACTCTATTTAACTTTATACATAGCTATAAAGTTAGAAAGAATCACATTCATAAAGACAGGTAAATGTACTAAAAATGCATGATAGAGGCACATTTATTACTTGTCTCCAAAACCTGTTTTAGCTAATTTGATCTTGTTGGTGCTCATGAGGAGCATTAGCCTGTGAGCCTATGCCCCCTTCCTGAGGACATATGAGCCTCATGAGATTGGACTGATGGTAACTGAAATTTGGGTTAAGGGTCCAAAAATATAATTGAAATAAAGTTAAAAGGTGGCACAGACCAGGGTTTGAACCAGTGACAGGGTTACACAATCAGTGCTCAAGCTAACCACTTGACCACCAAGCCTTGGTTTCAATGTCCATGTCCCAATACATGAAAATGCTCTTGAGGGCGTGATGCAAAAGTCCATAATGGGGTGAATTTAAATGAGGAAAATCTTTAAAAATCAGGAAGGTTGAGTTATACTTACCAAAAATGGAACTGGGTCCAGGGTGAAGGTATTCATGCCACACTAGATAAGGGGATTATTTTACTGTTTTTGGAAGGAAGCAATGAATTTAAAATTCAGCAAAATTCATATATTAGTTCTCCACTACTGATTACCTTTTTGACAAGTTTTCAAAGTGTAATTCTGAGCCCAAATTGCAAAAGAAATGAAATAGTAATTTCCTGAGTCCAAAATTTCACTAAGTCAAAATCACACCCAGCATATAATAATTATTCCCTGTGTTTTGAGTAAGTTTCACTGGTCTCAATGATTGATCTAAAGTAATCAGTAGTGGAGAACTAATATATGAATTTTGCTGAATTTTAAACGATTAAGCTTCCTTCCAAAAACAGTAAAATAATCCCTTATCATTGAATATTGGCATGAATACCTTCACCCTGGACCCAGTTCCATTTTTGGTAAGTATAACTCAACCTTCCTGATTTTTAAAGATTTTTCCTCATTTTAAATTCACCCCATTATGGACTTTTGCATCACGCCCTCAAGAGCATTTTCATGTATTGGGACATTGAAACCAAGGCTTGGTGGTCAAGTGGTTAATGCTTGAGCACTGATTGTGTAACCCTGTCACTCGAATTCAAACCCTGGTCTGTGCCACTCTTTAATCCCTTATTTCAATTATGATTTTTGGACCCTAACCTAAATTCTTCAAATTTACCATATTAGTCTCAATCTCATGAGGCCTCATATGTCCTCAGGAAGGGGGCATAGGCTCAGGCTAATGCTCCTCATGAGCACCAACAAGATCAAATTAGCTAAAACAGGTTTTGGAGACAAGTAATAAATGTGTATCTATCATGCATTTTTAGTACATTTACCACTGTCTTTATGAATGTGATTCTTTCAGTACCCACCTTTACTCTAAGCTATGTATAGTTAAATAGAGTAAGATACACACTCCTTAACCATATACTTTCAACTCTCTGATATGATTTCTGGTTGCTGAGATATATCAATTTTAAGTTTGCCTACTATGGTGCTGCTTAAGTGATTAAATAATGAATTAATTATATCTTTACCAAGGCAATTTTTTATTGGATGATAACAGTCTAAAGCACATGAGACCCCTTATCTGATACTCTTAATAATCACTACTACTAGTTAGCTAATATCTTCTTGATCAACAGTACTTGTGGCTCAATATACCCTACTAACTCAGCTCTTATCAATTGATCAGGTTTTGGAGATGTAGCACAAAGCTTAGACACTTTCTTGTACAGATTTTTAGAGTAGTTAGAGGGGTAAATATGTTCTGTCACATAACAGATACAACATCTACCCCTCTGACAATTGTGAGTGGAATTATGGAAGATTCTTTGAACTTTAGAAAGGATAGTAACCCTTCATTCCAACCTGTCTGATCACTAGGAGTATGTACAAAGCAGTATGCCCAGATGACAGGATAGAATATGGAACTTTCTTTATTGCCTTAACAGCTGAAAGAAACTCAGTTATCAACTCCAATGAGGCACAGATCAGCACCTCCATGTCATGACCTGGGTTGTGACCTATGTAATTTTCTCATTTTCATTTTTTCCTTTAAATATATGTGTGCCTTGAGGGTCAGGTGACTTGTAGCCATAGTGGTTAGCCAATTGGTAACTACTTTTTGTAACCTCTCAGTGCTTACCCCTGTTCTTCATTGCCACAGTAACTTAGGACAATAGTTAGTAAACCATAGATACCATTGTCCTTGTCTTTTTGTTAGACACTCTTTTGTTCTTGTTGCTACAAAGAGACTGGCAAGATGTTCTAACAGCTCAGAACATCTTGCTTTGTCAAGTTCCCTCACATCATAGTGTGAACCAACAGCTCCACCTCTAAGCAACCCAACCATAGGCTCTGCTTTTAGGTTCCCTCAGGACTTAGTTGCTGTCCATAGTCTATTTGCCATCACCACAGTCATAGTTAACACCACCATCTGTTGCCAGACACTCCAGTACCTCAATGGTCTTGTTATGGGTTGAGTGGGGACCTGTCCTTGGAGCTTAAGACAAGTAGCTCAATCAATAACTGGATATGGATGTGTATGCACACAGTAGAACTTAGTTAGCTCTTATCAGTTCTTTAGGTAACATTTACTAGTTGTCAATTGAGACTGAAGATTTGAAAGTTAGAGTCAGAGTTAGATGGCCCTCTCTTAGTTCTCTATCTTGTCAAAGCCTAAGGTGTAAATGCTTAAGGCCTATTAGATCAACTACAAAGGTTATCTCTACCTCACTGCTTCAGGTTGAGCTTAGCTCTACAAGCTGGAGTTGTTGGGAGAACTGCCTGAGGATGGAATAATAGGGCTGCTTAAGCCTATTCACACAAGTAAGACTTGTTGAAAAGAAATGATTGTAAGAGAGGATTGTTTCTGAAGCTCCAGAAACCCTCTACATAAGCTACAGACAGTACAGGATTCTACACACAACAGCATACAGCTCCACAGCAGGAAGAGCATTCTAGAATAGTTGAGTCATTGCCAAGAGTGGGGAAGGCTATTCCTGCACTCTGAGCACCACTCTAGAGTCCTGGAGCTCCATCCTAGATTAGCTACCAATAGGGAGAATTGGAGGAGCTGAGTATGAGGTCATACAGGCTAACAATAACTAATTACATCATAGAAATCCCACTCCACACTTCTAGAACATGGTGGAAGGCAAGCTCCACAGTTAGACATCATAGGCAAAGCCTAAAGTCTATCCCCACATATGATGTCATATGATGTCACTGCTGGAGCTCCATGAACAGAGAGCTCCACAGATGATGTCACTCCTTATGAGGTCATGCTGGTGATGTCATTGCAGAGTGGTGGTGGCTTGCCAGAGGAGAAGTGTGGAATTGCTACAATCTGTAAAGTAGGAAATAGAATAAAAATCAGAGTAATTGGTCTCACTCAGTAAACTTGTTGGTAAGTTTCTTGCCTTCAGACAATCACTCCTTCAAGGGTAAAAGAAGACAATATCATTGCAATCATTGTAAAAACAGGCATCAGGTAGATTCTATGCTAGGCACTTCTTAAGCAAATGTGTTTAGGCTTGGATAATTTTGAGAGAATGTTCAGTATCCATAACAGGCCTCAAGCTAATTGCTCATTTACAAGAGAAGCATTCAATGTTGCAGCTGTGGTATACAGAGATGAGGTTGGCTGTTTTTAAATCTGGCATATATGCAAGGGCTTTCCAGCTCAATTTACTTCATTCTCCTGCTTCCACCTGCAGCAGTCCAGCAAAAGCAGACTTGAGAACCAAGGTTAAAAGAACTTGAGGAGATAACTGAAAGGTTGGGAAGCCAGAATCTAACTCTCTACACCACCCAGAAACCAGACAAATTGGTTGGAGAAGTTCTCAGAGAGAATATGGTGGGTAAAAAAAAAATGCAACACAGACCTGAGTTTGGTCAAAACCCACATAACTTATTAGAGACTAACAGTATCACTGAGTTATTGATAATGGTGATACCCAAAGGTCTCACCATGTGCACCAAAAATGGGGCTGATTGGTCAAGTGGTGGTGGTGGAGCTACAGAATCATCTTGTTGGGGGGTGTTGCATTTCTTTTGCATTGATTCCCATTTGCCCCCAAGTTTCAGCCCTGTTTGGGTAACTTCTGGGTTGAAATTGTGAAATTATATATGGAAACATTGATCAGGTGATGGTGGATGAGTCTGACCAGCTACTAGTGGCATTCAAAGGGCTTCCAGAGTGTTTGTAGGGGGAGAGAGGAATAGGGGTACTCCCTGTATTCCTTCTATATACAGTATCTCATGTGGGAAAGCTAGTTTCAAACCAGCAGATATAGAGCTAAGAGGAAATTGAATTTATTGAATGTATTCACAGGCCACAGAAAAGGAAATTCAGATGGAAAACTGTAAGCTAAGGAATCAATGATGTCCACTGGTCAGAATGTATGCACTATACAGTGCTGGACAAAAACTGTTCGCAGAGACAAACCAAGTGAATTGTGATCATCTCACAGCCTGATTGATGTCCTAATCATTTTGAAATTCAAGTAGCAAATAGCACAGCCTCCTGCCTATCCCCCATATTTCTCTTGTTTCATTCAGATTGCTTACAAACTGGGGAAGTTAGAGCAGACATGTCCTATGAACCTATTTGAATGGTTTTGTCCAACTGAACATTGCCGACATTCTACTCTCCCATATCTCACTTACCAATCAACTTAGGTAGCTCTAATTTGGTAGTGAATGGCAATGTTAGATCTATCAGTAGACAGAACAACAAACATGCAGCTGCCATATGTGAAGATTAGTGGCTTGAAAAACCTATTTCAACTCACAATTATACATTGATCAATGAATGGAGGTACTATCAGTTTCTGTGGGTTCAAAGGCACTAAAACTATGGGAATAATGCTTACCAATTATTCCTTGTCATTTGATGAGTAGTTGAGACCTTGGTGAACTCCTGGAGTGGTGGTGTGTGGGGAAGGTAGGTGGTTGGGGCAATGACTGCAGAATAGCTTGTACAGAAGCCCCTAAATGGATGCATATCCAGATTGAGAAGTCAGGACTGCATATAATGCCAGAAGTAGGAGATCCATGTCCACTTGGATATGGCCAAAATGGGGAAAGAGCATGTAGTTCTCACATCTGCAAACACATGTCAACAGTTTTCTATACTAGATGTAAGCTAAAATGCAAATAGCTGTGGCATACAAAAAGTATACACCCCACCTACCACATATACATACACGTTCATCCTTTAACCAACCACAACAAAGGCTCAATCAAATTTCTGGCAGTGTTTATGGGTGGAAGTACTGCAGGAGTGCAAAGCATCACCTTTCGGCCATATCCAACTGACATGATCCCACTTCTGGCAGTATTCAGGTCTCAATCACTCACCAAATAATAGAGGAATAACTGGTAGTCATTATCCTCATAGTTTGTGCCTTTGAACCCACAGAAACTGATGAGTACCTCATTCATTGATCAATGCCATACCAGTGAAATAGGTTTCTCTTGGCACTCATCTTCACATACAACAGCTGCATGGCTGTTGTTCTGTTCACTGATAGATCTAACACTGCTGCGTCCACCTGCCAAATTAAAGCTACCCAAGTTGATTGGTAAGTGAGATATGGGAGGTGGAATGTCACAATTGTTATGGACCTAGTGGGCTAAGTGTGGAAAGGACCTTAAGAAAGGTTCTCTTGTAGCTAAGGTCTATAAGCTCAGAGCAATGTTGCTGTAGATTTGTTGTGATACTTGCTTATTCTATACTCAGGATCTGACTAATGGCGCTTAACTAGTTGTCAGAGTGTTGTTGATTGTTGTTGAAAGCAGAAAGTGGTTGTTGATAGCAGAAAGTAGTTGTGTAGCTTGGTAAAGTTGCCTCTGGGGTCACCTAATGTGTAAATGCCTATGTCTCTCAAGGTGTCAATTAGGTTATCTACAAATTTCACTCTACAGTAGAACTATACTGGAGTTATTGGGAGAACTGTCAAAGACTAAAATAAGAATGCAGCTTAGGTTGATTCACACAAGCAGGTGCTTGGGAAAGTTGGCAAAAGTAGGTGAATTACAAGGGCAGAAAGCATGGTCTTTTATGCCTCCTGAGAGCACAGGATTCTCACTCACCAAGTGGCAATAACTCCACAGTCATCACTCTTACTCCACAGGAGTGAGTCAGTAGAAGAAGGGACTCCTCTGGAGCTCTAAAGTAGTGGAGCAACCACGTCTCATTGTGGTGGAGCTTGGAGCTCTTCCACAGAGGAGTGTCCAATGAGATGTGAATGGAGCTGCCAGTGAGTCATACATGCTTGTGAGTCACTTATCTACATTAGAGTCATGCTCCATACTTTCTGAGCTTAGAAGTGTGACTCCATTGGACTGAAGGCTCCAAGGTTGGAGTCATTCAGAGTTCCACCAACAAGTGGAGTTGGCTCCAGAAAGGCTGGAGCTACAAGAAATAAGAAATTATTAAGGAATATCTAGTCTATCTCAGTCAGGACCTTAGTCAGGCACTTTACTCAAGGCTAGGTACTCCCCTTCAGAATGTAAAAAGTCAATGTTACTAACACAATCCATATCAGGAGTCAAGCTCCACACTTTCCCTGAGTCATTAGTGAGTCACTGTGGAGTAGGACTCCACAGGTGAAGAGTCATTCCAGAGGTGGAGACTTACTCCACAGATTTGGTACCCAATTTGTGGAGCAAGGGCTCCAAGGTAGGAGAGTCTCTGGGGGTATCTCACCCAAGGTGGTGGTGGCTCAAGGAAAAGTGGAGCTATAGGAATTAGGAAAGTGAAAAGTAAAGTATTAGAAAGTTCAGTGTTTCAAGGTTTACCAGTTAGCAAGTACTATATTCTTACATGTCTCCATCCAGCTTAAAATACCTGTTGGGGCATGAGCATGGCTTGAGACAGTAATATGCCTATATCTCGGCTTATTAAGTCAGATCGAGGATGCTTCCTGCGGCCATTTCTGTATTTCCGTGTTGAGTGGCATCTGGATCAGATGTTCTCTGTCCCAACAGGCAGGTTGATTGCAGGAGATATACATGACCACAGTTGCATTGCAGCATTCAGTGGGTGGCTTATGAATGCATTTTATGCACAGACAGCTATCTACAAACAAGCTGTCCAGTGACACGTATTGTTATCATGATTAGGTATGATTGGTGGTTGTCGAATGGCATAGTATTTGGCCAGCTCCTTTGATAGACTAAAGAGGAATGACCCATCATTTCACTGAATGAGATGATCAAAACACAGAATTAATAGAAAATGAGGCGAGTCCACAGCCCTGCATAGAAGCCCATCACTGCAATTCGCTGAATCGCAGCACATTTAGACTAAGGATCTCAGTGATACATCACAGCAATGTTCAGTTGGACAAAACCATTCAAATAGGTTCATAGGACACGTCTGCTCTAACTCCCCCAGTTTGTAAGCAATCTGAATGAAACAAAATATAGGGGATAGATAAGGAGCTGTTCTATTTGCTACTTCAATTTCAAAATGATTGGGACCTCCAATCAGGCTGTAGGATGATCACAATTCAATTGGTTTGTCTCTGTGAACAGTTTTGTCCAGCACTGTAAGTTAAGAGTCTCTGCACTCAACAACTACTTTCTGCTTTCAACAACAATCAACAACACTCTGACATCTAGTTAAGCCATTAGTCAGATCCTGAGCATAGGAATATACTAGTTCCAACAACTCTACACAGTAACATTTGCTCTGAGCTTCTAGACCTTAGCTATAAGGAAGCCTTTCTTAAGGTCCTTCCCACACAGCACCCTTAGGTCCATAACACATCCTGGTGATGTTTGAGAGCTGATTCAGATCCAATTTGAGGGTGATCTGAAGTGAATTTAAAGAATATTTAAATACCTGCATAATTTGAAGTTCTCTAAATTATGTTGAAACTATAAATTTGTTAAATCAAGGGCTTGTCCTTTGATATTTTGGTGATCTAAAGTGAATAATATTGATATAAATCAAAAATCCATCTCACTGATGAAGAACCCACAATATCATTGCCTTGTCTACAGAAAACAGTATTTTTTTTGATGTTCTTTCCCCCAGCACTTGTTGACCATTCACAAGTGTGCTCAAAGTGGCACATTGTCTCAGGCCACATAGTTGATTTTTTGCTCCCATCTGTGGCATGACAACAGCCATTGGTGTTGCATGTACCATTTACAGACAAAGAATGGGGTCCAAATGTGGATGAGGACATATAACTGGAATTGAAACAGAAGTAGTAAGTAGTAGCAATGGGTGCTTAAAAAGGTATCATTGAGTCCTATGTCAATGTTTAAGCACATCAGACATAACTCATTTGGAATCAAAATTGAACTGGGGAAGTTGGGAGCTGGGGATTTACAAACCATGAAACAAGGTAGGCTAGCTGGTGATTGGGGGTCTTAGACATTTAGTGGATACAAATGGTTAGTGAGACAACAGTTCCCACAGGGAACCAGGTGAAACATCAATATGGGTGGGCTCATGGTGACAACACAGGGATTGCTGTTTGGTCTGGATATAATCCCAATGCCCCAAGTATATCAATGTTTTCACTAAAACACAAGTGGCTTGCTAGTCTCAGGGACAGCCCACCACATGCTTGGGGTTCTATTGAGGGAGGTTATCCTATGTCACTAAGCCCTGACCTAGGCTGGGGGTGTCATAATATCCAACAAATAGATGTATAATGTAACCTCTGACTGTGTTTTGCCAAGTTTTTTGTTTTACAAGTCCTTTGTCAACTCTGGTGTGTATGCATGGTTTTGGTTGTGTCTTTTATCAATCATTGTTTCCCTTTCCTGATGTTTGTGTCTATCATGGGTAATAGGATCCTCAATAGACTGTTAGTTGAATTTTCACTCACCTTGCTAGTATCTGGGGTGTCTTAACCTGTTGAGATCCCATTCATTCAGGTTGTACCTAAGAACAGTGTTTGTTCAGCACTAAACATGAGGTATCATATTGCACTAGCACATTACCATTATGTATATCAGTGGGGCCAATGAAGGTGATGCACCAGACATCAGCAAAAAAGCTGTGAGGATATGGAGTAATACAAGGTTGTACAAGGAGTACACACCCCTCCATATCACCTTGTATCCTCACAGATTTTTTGCTGATGGGTGGCCACCATATGCTATATCAGCCGGGGATTGCAGAGTGAGACCTTACCATTGGATACACTTTTTTGTACCACCTCCACTGTCAGACCTTTGAAAATTTCTAACCTCCAAACCAAATTGAAACAGCATGAATAATTCTAATAGGTCATCTGCAAGTCCCACCAGAGGCAGAGCTGAGGCAACTTCAACTGGTGACACTACTAGAGGATCATGTTGTTCATCAAGGCGGAGACCAGATTCAGGTGAAATAGCAAGGCCCCCATCTGCTGGGGCTCCTTCAAGTCCTAGACCACTTCTAAGTGCTGGAGCACACACACCACCAAGTGCTCAAGTTTCCACACCTTCCACCATTGGACCACCCCAAAGTGAGCAACTACCTATGAGTGCTGGAATACACACACCACCAACTGGCTCTGTACTCCCACCCTTGGGCCTTCATCTGGGCCAGGGTGCTGAAGCACCTTTGATTGTTCAAACAAACCTATCAGGAGGGCAGCCTAAGTCCCTAAAGTCAAACCCAAGCACACCAGTAAGCTCTGGACCTTTAAACATGCCTCAGAGCAAATCAGAGAGCCACACCCACCTGCCAGGAAAAGCTAGTAGCAATTCAGGCAGCCCCACTCACCCACATAAAACAAGTGATGATGGCTCAGGTGGTTCTATCAAGAGTGATTCAAAGCCACCTAACGTTAAGGGTAAGGGCAAGGTAGATACTAGTGCCTCTGGTGGCCCCACAAATACCAAGGAAAAACCAATTATTGGTGCATCAGGTAGTCAGGTAAAGGCCCCTGGAAGACCAGCAATCAGTGTACCAGGGGACACCACACAGAAAATAAAGTCACCTCATTCTAGCAACAGGTCACCATGGACTTCCCTTCCCACAGGAACAACTCCCCCAGGAACTCCCAGTTCAGCAACTGCTTCAGATTTATCCAGAGACCTACCTGTCAGTGACCCATTGAATAATTGAGACAAATGGAATTGAGTGACTTATGTTAATCATTTCCAGGTTCTTACTGATGAATGGTTGAGTGAGATAATAAGGTTGTTAAGTGGACTCAATGTTAGGTGAGTATTTTCTTTGAGTTATTGTAACCACAACATCTTGATTGTGCACTGAATAAAATCAGGGGAATGCAGAAGTCAACCTTCCAGGTGCAGTTGGATCATATTGTAACAAAAATGAAAGAAAGGTCTGCCTCAGGATTTCACCATGATCTCTCAATAAAACTAGAAAAACTATTGGAGATGGCACAAAACATTAGCCAAGTAATTTATGATACATTAAAACCAATTGCAGATTCAAGCTGGCATCCTCCAATAATTGGGTTTGCTGAACAATTACTTCGATTTGCAAAACATATACCTACATTTCATCTAAATGTACAATTGCTTGTTCATTTTGCTGCAACATGTGAGGCTCAGTTGGGTCGTTGGGGTATATTAGAAGGTGTTGATATTGCAATTCACTACATTAGTGAAATAGTCACCAATACCAGTAATGGTGATCATGATAAACTTCAACTTGCTCTCAGTAGTTTATATCGAGAACGAGCCATTTACTTTGGTGCATTGGATGATCTGAAATCTGCAATTGAACATGGACCCAAACCACAAGCTCTTAATGATACCAAGCATACATCCTGGCCTTCAAAAGCTATACATGCTGGTCGTACATACCTAGCACAAGGAATTCTACTCAAAGATACTGGCAATGCAAAAGGTTACCTCAACAAGGCTATTGATCTGTTTGAGAAGGTACTCACCATTGGCTCTGGCAACATTGCATCATTGGTTTATGTTTGTGAAGCCCTTGCCTGGATATGTGAGCTTAGTAATGATGCTGGAGCAGCACCCAGACTCAGAAGACATTTAAATTCCAATCTACTGACTGATATTCTGGATCAAAAAAATAACCCTGGGGTATCCACTGGGAAGCACATTGGGAGTATTGGGTTTTGTTATCTATGCCTATTCAAGAAAGGATCAAACCAAAAAGATCTTGAGGATTCAATCAAGTATTACAATATAGTAATCAACTCCAAAGCTATTGATAAGCGACACCCTTGTAGATGTGCATTGTTAATAGGCCTTGGACATGCATACCTGTACAAAAACAAACATGAACTGGCAGCTCATTGTTTCAAAAAAGCAACCTTGATGGAATTTGCTATTGCAGCTTTGCGCATGGATGCATGTTTCTCCTGGGCCAAGATGCCAAATATTGATTTGGTAGAAGTGTATAGCAATGCACTAAAAATTGCACCACAGCTGGCTGGACTGGAGTATGCACTTTCACATCGTGTAGATAATGCAAAATTATTGAAGGATCTGGTCCAGGAGGCCACTAAAGCTGCTATTGCAGGAAAAGATATATCACTAGCACTCATGTGGGCTGAACAGGGCCGAGGAATCATTGTTGCACAGATGTTGCAGCTGCGGATAATGTTTACCCATCCAGAAATACCAATCATTCAACAGAAGGAGCCAGAACTAGCTGATTCATTACATAGAGCAACAACAAGCCTGCATCAATTGGATGCATTATTTGGGACAATGGATGTGAAAAGCACAAGGAAACTCCACCGTGATGGAGTGAGATGGAATCACCTTGTTAGGAAGATCCGTGCAAGTGAAAAAGCTCCTCAACTTAGAAATTTTCTGTGTCCCACTATTCAAAAGATTCTTCAATTAGGTAGGAAGAGGAATATAGTTATTATTAATGCTCATGGTGATGGTTGGGATGCACTCATGATCCAAAAAGGAGGTGATAGGCCTCAGCACATCTCACTTTTCACCTCAAATGAGAGATTTTCCTCACTCCGACAAGAGTTACATAGATTAGGATTACGTGAAAGGCGTAGTGGTGATGGCACTACTAGCACCACTGGTAGTGATAGCACAAACACTGTTAAGGGCCGTGGTGTCAAGCAAATAGGACCCCCAACACCAGATTCTATTCTCAAAATTATATTGGTGCAGTTATGGAATGATGTTGTCCACCCAGTTCTGCAAAACCTGGGAATCTCAGTAAGCATAATACTCCTCTAAATGAACACAGCAACCTGATACTCCTTCCACCCAGCCACAAGTGACAAATGGTGGCCCTGATGTAGCAAATTTGCCACATATTACATGGTGTGTGACTGGGGAGCTGGCATTTGTTCCACTCCATGCTGCTGGAAACTATGATGATCCAACTTCTCCAAATAAACTCTATAATTGTGCTATCTCAAGTTATGTTCCCACACTAGGTTTTTTGCTAACCCCTGGTGCATTTGATCCACCTGATCATAATGTTTTTATGACTGTTGCAATGCCAAACACTCCTGGAAAGAGCCCACTGTCATCTGTGGATGAAGAAATTCAAATGGTGCTGGATAGGCTCAGACCTGCCACAAATCTCACTATCATTGAATTTAAAAACAATACTGCAACAAAAAGAGAAGTTTTGGAACAATTGAAGAGCAACCACTGGGTCCATTTAGCTTGCCATGGGCATCAAAATCTTGAGGCACCAATACAGAGTGGTTTCAGTATTTGGCATGGTATGATAACAATGCAGGATCTTGCAGCAATATCATTCCAGCCAAGGGGACTAGCTTTTTTATCAGCCTGTCAGACTGCCCAGGGCAGTGAAGTTATACCTAATGAAGGTATACAACTTACATCTAGCATGCTGTTGTCTGGCTATCGAAGTGTTGTTGGAACCATGTGGTCCATAAAAGATGCTGATGGGCCTGTGGTTGCAAGGGAATTTTATCCCCATGTAGTTAAGAATGGTAAGCTGGATTATAGGCTTTCAGGGAGAGCATTACATTCAGCAGTGCAAGTGCTACGCAATCAAGTTGGAGATAATTCATTTATACGTTGGTGCCCTTTTATTCATGTTGGTGTGTAGTGGTGGTAAGCCAACTGTCACCACTGAAAGGAGCTAGTAAGCACAACCTGCTCCAGGTCCAGCTCATTATAATATCTTTAATTATTTGCATTGCTGTAGTCACATGGCTTACAATAAGTATTGTGTTGTAACTGGCTGTGATGGTTGATGCATCACATGACCTCCATTGTGTTGTGATACACCTATAAATGTCTTATTTAGAATATATACACTTGGGTGTTATATGATAACTAACATACAGTGTTGGACAAAATCTGTTCAAGGAATGCACATTTGTCATCAGGGGTGCCCTTACATAAGCTTTCCATTCAAGGAAGAGCACCCTGACATCTTGGCTTTCTTCCACATTTTGTTTGATGTTGTTTGGCCAACAGGCTATGGAGTAACCAATGTTTCAAAATGACAAGTCATTGTATCACTTTGTATCCTCAGAGCTTTTTGCTGATTTAATAATGGCAAGCTAGACAAGAGCTAAGCCAATGGCTGAGTCACTTAATGTGATGTGACAGCTAACATATGCTCTCAACAGTTATATTCCATTATATCTGAACAAGAATGTGTCCTGGGTCTGGTGACTTTATATGCACACTTATTGCACATTTTCTGTATATATCCTCACTGTCTTTACAAATGTGATTCCTTTATTACCCACTTTTGCCCTAATCTATGAATATAGTTAAATAGAGCAAAATCAACACACTGTAACCATACTTCCAGCATCTTGATATGACTTCTGGATGCTGAGATACATCAACTTTTAGTTTGCTTACTATGGTGCTTAGGTGACCAAATAATGAATTAATTATATCTTTACTCCTCCTTATTAGATGGTAACAATCTAAAGTACATAAGACCCCTTATCTGATACCCTTAATAATCACTACTACTGCTTTGCTAATAACTCTCATGAATAACATCAATTACTTGTGGATAAACATCAGCAAAACAGGCAAAGCTATATAGTTACCAAAGTCAACATAGCATAATACAAACACCCCCCTTGGTACATAGATCACCATAGACTTTCCTTTTTTGGAATTTAATAAAACACACACCACTGACTAAGGATACCATTGGTTACTCTGTTTTAACTCAATGCCTGTGCACAAAGCTACAGGAAGCCTTAAATTTCTACAAAAAAGTCAAAGGTGCAATGTCTGGCCTCTTGGGAAAAACTGCAAAGTCAACTCATTCCCTTGGACAGCTCTCCCAAAATCAAAAATTTCCAGCCAGATTTCTTATGGAAAACTAGAATCAATTCTAAAAACACCAATTATGATTTATTTAAAATTTCAGCACTTTCCATTTATGGAGAAAATACAATATCTTCCAATGTTGAATTTTATATTTATTCAGCTTGTTGTGCAGAGCTTTACAAG
>JBBBZN010000141.1:0-26071 GCA_037974915.1 Ceratobasidium theobromae | reverse complement strand
ACGCATTGGGAATTTAAGAAATTGGTCTCGCAAGCTGCAAGCAAGGAAGCTGCCGCCTGGCGGCGCTCATCGAGTCCTGATTATTTCTCTATTTATCATTGCAAATTCCAGAATCGCCAATTGGGGTATAATTATAATGACCAAAGTACAAATGGCCAAAGTACGGATGAGGAGTACTAATACTGTAAGTTAGCAGAAATCGTGACCGAAAGGAGCTATATATGGCACATGTACAGCATCTGTACGGTAAAAACGGATGTCGGCATAGAGGCAGATCTCTCCATAATCTTATTTTCCGCTGTTTTGTTATTTTTTTAATCGATTCAAGCTTTGTGAATAACAAAACCCAATAGCTGGTGGGATATATGCGCACATATCTGATGGAATATTGAACCGTAAACCACGTACATTCTTATTTGGCACGGGCGCAGCCAGTACGTATATACAAGCGCAACATCGTTACAAAAACACCAAACCAACACGAATGAAAACAAACAGAAATCTGCCGCCGAGTCTTTGAGACTAATGTTCTTACGCCGCAACGCACATCTTCTGGTTCGGGAAAATCGCGGTGCAATAGAGACCCGGATTCAACGCCTCAATAGTCTCTGGGGTGGTAGAATAGTCTTGCCCAATCTTCCAGCAGCTATCGCCGAACTGGACAGTGTAGAACTTGGAGCATGGGACTTCAGAACAGACGACCTGACCGATCGCCAAAGGATCACAGTTGACAGTGGGGTTCATGGCACGGAATTGGGTCAAGGTGACGTTTGCAGCGGTTGCGATGCTGAAGCAGCTCTCGCCTGCGACAACAGTATGAGTTTGACCACATGATGTGGTGGGAGCACCAGAAACTATCGAGGATGCTTAGTACTAGGTGGAGTACAAATTAGTCTAAACTCACCCAGGCTTGATAACTGGGTCAGGGCGAAGGCGGCAACAAAGGACAGTTGGGAGAGGGGATACATGGTATTGCGATTGGAAGTGTGATTGTGGTGTAATGAGCGGTGGTCACTCTGACAGATTTTTCTCTCAATATATAGATCATCCGTGCACTCCAAAAATCGTGGGTGTTGAAGAAATCAAAAGCCGACATGCCCTGCCGATGCTGTGTTGACTAGTAATAATCATTCCTTGGCACCTGGAAGAGACACTCAACGGGAGAGCGCTGATGATCTACGACGTGGATGAGCAACTAAAGCATCACTGCGTAGTGATAGATGTGGCTATAGTCCCTTGAGATCGATGCGCCATGCAAGTTAAGCGCCCTTCATTGTCAAACGGCGTTATGTTGTACCGGAGGCGAGTGATGCCAAGCACTGGCACTAGGAAAGTCAATATATGGTCCCGCGCAGCCCCCTCAGGTTTTCTGGGGATCAAACACAATGCAACCATGAGCGCTCGGTCTTTCCGGGAAATTTCGCCGTGTGGCCCGGATAGGTGCTTGCAAAAAGCCGACCTGATCAGCCAATCCATCTGGAGCTCGGATGTTCTCCCCACTACCGCGCTTTTAAATTCCATTTATGCTGGTAAACTATATATGACATGACATGAGATGATTGGCAAGCGTACTAATAATGGCGGTAGTAATGCACTACCATGCATAATTCAGGACGGCTGTCACGGTCGACCGGTCGCTTGTTTACCCGTGCTGTTATCCAATGTTTGGTGCTCGGGTCGGCTCGGAGGCAAACCAACATAAGCGCCCATCTCACCTGATCCACTGAACTGGCAACGGCCATATTCCAGCGAGCCAAGGTTCAGCTTAACTTTTTTTTTCTGCGTCCGACTTTCCCTTATTTCTACTTACTATAAGCCAAATATAAATGCAGCGCGAATCCTGTTTGTGTTTCTGTCCCGTCCAACAATGCTCCATTTTCCGCGGCGAGGTCGGCCTAGAAAGATGATCAATGTCGCTTCCTGGATATCGCATTCCAATCGACCTCCTGGGTATACTGATATAAACACAGATCACCCTGTCGGCTCGGCCCTTCACTATATGAGATTTACACTTCTTCAACATTATTTTTCCATAGCACAACGATGAGCGCTGGAAATTCCCTGAGCACGAGGCCGAAGCCTTGTGCGTTGAACTTGGGCTTCTGGTTGGCGTTCCGTGAGTCACAGAATTCTTTTACGCGCCCTTTGGTTCACCAAGTTGAAAGTAGGCGCAAAAGATCATATACCTTACTGTACGTCCACGATTTCCCGATTGTTCGCATCATATATTCGCTCGCTTTTGTTTTCTCGAGCATCTCATGCATGGTTACCACGATTTCGATTTCCCAGTCTAATTATAGGTGAATTTGTTCGAGTCTGTTAGTACTAGTTGTATGGGTGACCCGGGTGACCGTAGCGGGGCCTGTTAAGTGGCGAAGTGGATATTGGTTATATCCCGCTGCATTTTGTGTACTTCGAGTGAGTGACCGGCTAATCTCGGCATGAATTCTACGTTCCCAGCGCGGAAATTTGGCTTTACCACATTCCATTATTCTTGCCAATCCAATCAGTATCGTACAGTTTCCCATGGTTCATTTCTAGTATAGAGTCATCTCAAGTTAACCATTTTTAGATCTTCTACTAACACCAGGCCCGATAAAGTCGGAAAGGAACTCCGAAGCTTCTTAGCGGGCCGACGTGCAGCGAAATTGTCGCAGATGAACGACCAGATGAGTTCTTCAGTTCCAATCCGATGTATTTGTACTACTTCAATAAAACATCATTTATGTGCCAACATGTCGTACAAGTTCTTCCATTCACATACAGGCAGAGAACATGTCGGGGCCACGTAAGGGCTACCCGATTCAGTATACATTAATTTTTACATTCTTTCGGTATTGTTCCTTTGCGTCCCTTCTCGATAAGGACACTTGGAAACAACGCACCTCACTTTCACCGAAAACAACCTAGGCACCCATATGAATAAAGGGGACCCAACGTGCAAACCTTTCTCCCTCCAGTGTCTCCCGAAGTTCTTTCACCGCAAAATGTAACGCCCTCGCCACCTTGGTGTGGTCCATCGCTCCATTTTTGATGATTTCAGCATAAACTTTATTAGCAATCGTTGGCCCATCCCTATCCATCATGGACCACATCGTGGCGACGACACTAGGATATCCCGCCAAAAGCATCCCGGATGCAAGGTGAACAACTTCGTCCGGTAACTTTTCATCCCCCCTAGCGGTCTGACAGGCAGAGAGGAACGCGAGCCCTTTGTTCGTGAACGATTTCTGCATAATCTTTGCCAGGCTCAGTTCGCCTCCATGTAACAGGAAGCCGCTCCTCATCGGGTCACCTTGGTCTTGGTGAGCGTGGCAAGCAAGGTGCACCCAGTCGTGACGCGCCATATCAGCGAGCACTGTATCTGGCGTCGCATCATTCCCGGTAAGTTTTGTAAAGCGAAGGGGAGGCGGAGTACACTTCTCAATCCCAGCAAGTTCCGTCGCTACCATAGGTAAAGAGTTGTGTCCGGGTGTGTTCCCTTGGCCGATACACAGGATGCTGGAATGCTTGATGGGAGAGACCGGGTGAGCGGAGAGTAAGGCGCCGACGGTCGGCGTATAGGATGAAATAGCGTAGTCTGATAACTTGGCCCCTGGCTTGCGATCGGTGAAGTGGGTTGCAGCGTGAAGCGGGAGGAAGGATAATGATCCTGTCGTGCACCAGGTGATATGCGGTAAATCTGCGGCATTGGGGTTTGGCTAGCACGACGTAATTAACTGTGAGAAAGAATTTTTCAAAGGTGATCTATAGCTACACACCTTGTATTTGAGATAGTTGAGCACCGGCCCGGCCACATCTGTCCATAGCATGTTCAATGGGCCGAAAAATGCCTCGTCCGGTGGCTCGAGCTCCCTGAGCTGAACTTGCATGAAATTCCTTTCTCTAAGACCATTCGCGTAAAGTGAGCCATATAGCTCTGCACGAGCGGTTTGCACCTTGCCGAGCGATAGATTCGGGAGTCGTAGGTGGGCAACTTTGGCCTGGCCGGGTAATAGAATTAAAGCATCGGAACGAGACCCGTGAACATTGACAACAACCACTGGCCCGGTTCGCGCAGCTCGTAGCAATTCCGAGGCCTTTTTAGGACGCATAAAGTTCTCAAACCCCTCGATGGAACGGGCCTCTTTGACTAGTTCATCGTATTGTTCAGCGATCCGGCGGTGCCTTTGCGCGGCCTGCTCCAATCGTTCCACATTTGGCAGGGCGGCTTCATCTTCCAACTGGTTTCCCGCATCGTGGAGCTCGGTAGCGACAAGGCGAAGCTTCTCAGCAAGCACTTGGTTGACAGAGGTCAATTGGTCAAAGGGGGTGCGGAGTTGGAGGATTTGAGTCCAAACGACAGATCGAGCCTGTTCAAGCCATTCAAGCGACTGATCATATTTCTCTGCGGAGATGGCTGCGGCTGCGGCCCGCGTGGCTAAATCGCCTATCTCGTGAACGTCGTCGTACCGCTGAGAAACCTTTTGGCCCATCCAAACTACCCGAGGAATGAGGTCGATCGCTGCCCCAAAAGCGAGTAGAGGATCGGAATCAGACTTCAAAGGGGCAATTGTCGCCCACCGCAGTGCAGCGCGAAGGCGACGACGCGGATCTCCAGTGGGCGATAGAGCAGATTGACTAAAACAATTGATTGCGCTGGCTAGTGCGCCGGGGGAATGGGAATTATGATACTGGAGGTGATGCGAGTAAGCAAGATCAAGGAGCTGCGAGGACCGATTCGCGTGATCACTGGGTGTGAGCAAAATAGCTTCGTTATGGTATTTGATCGCCTGGTAAATATCCTCTATTTTCGCAAGTCGGGCATATCGGGCATGGTACGATCTGCCAAGGCAGTTGAGCGACACACATTTATCGGTATGTTCTTCGGGTGTGAGTAAGACCGCCTTGGAATGATATCCGATGGCCTTGTCAATATCTTCCAGTTCCCCGAGGTGAAAAAATCGGCTGGCATGTGAGAGACCAAGATTGCAAAGATATATAAACATATTGCCCCCTTCCGTGGGTGCATCCGAGACCGTTAGAGAATGGAGTTCGATGGCCTTCTGAATATCCTCCGGGCCGTCAAGCCGCTCATATCGGGCACGATGCGCTCCACCAAGGCTGCAGCGCCAATCAAGCAGTTCAGCGCAGTCCTTAGGTGGGGGTGTGATTGCTTGGGATTGAAGTTCGATTGCTTTGTTAATATCTTCCTGGTGGCCGAGCAACAAAAATCGTTCGTAACGAGAAATGCCAAGCGAGGCCAATAGGCCAGGTCGCTCCACGCCATTGGGTGCGGCCATCTTCAGTTCCATCGTCAGGCATCGCACAACTAGGTCGATATATTGGGCCTGCTTGGTTCGCTGGAAAAGCTTGTTTAGTTCTTGGTCGATTTCACGCATTTTCTTCTTCAACTCGATAGTTGCCCAAAGATCCGGCGTACTTGCGTCTTGCTTCTCCAATTCGCTCAACACGGCCACCAAGTCAGACATTAAGGTTTCTCCCCCTCCACTCCCCTCGCTTCTGTTTTTTCCCCTCGGTCAGATGCGTTACTTCGCGATCGCAGGCCATCACTCACTTGAGTCTGTTCCACAAATATGCCAGTTGTATTTCCATCCCTCGAATCCACCCGTCAGTAACCTGTCGACGTTTCCATCTAAGTATCAGCCACTTTACGTCGCGGAGATAAAATGCTATACCTTGGGCTTCTCGTTTGTACCTTTCCCATCATTTGCTGAGGTCGAGTTCATGATATCCTTACTGTGTGTTTGTTGAGTGTATATCACTGCCCGCCAGGTAATATTAATTAAAGTTACTCACCAGGGGGTTGAACGCTCGGGGGTTGAACGCTTGGAGGGGATGACGCACAAACGGTCCAAAGGTAGTATATATACCCGACAAACTCAAATGGCCCACTTCTTCGGGTTTGAACAATTGCACACTGGGGCCTAAAGTGTGCACGGAGCCATATGAGCTTGAAGCCCCTTTAATAGGCGCCAGGTACCGACATGTGGCGCATACACTTGTGACATGGTCTTCCAGACTCACTCCGTTCCGGAGAACGAGAATATATAGGTTAGACAGGTACAAGCACGGGCCCATTTTGACCGGGTCCGACTTCCGGAAAGCTGCCATGTACAGTAGACTCCCTCCGAATGCTCGCCCGCTCGGTGTTCGCCGTTTCTATAGTAGCTTCCCCGGGATTTCCCTGTTTTTTTTTCGTATTTTTTGAGTCACATTTGTACAGGTATGGTAGTTAAGACATATGCGTAGTTTATGCTCATATATGCATCCAATTTTCCCTCCAGCCATGCCGGCAATCAAGCAGCGCCTCACCTTTGCCCAACCGCTCGAGGTTGTTCAGTTCTACCGTCAATACAAAGATAGCCTTAGCTCAGACGAACTTGTTCAATGCCTTTGCCGGGACTTTGGTTATCCCACCATCTGTGCTCAGGCTGTCCGTCGCTATGCTCGTCACAAGGCTCAGATTCAAAACCATATTGCCCAAGACACTCGTCTCGAAAAGCGGATCTGCTGATAAATCTGCTGACATCACCGCTGACCAAGGCAAAACCCGCCTGTCGCTTCGCGGAGAGTGACAGAAACCGCCAATTTCATAAGGCCCATCAACGAGCATTCGGAGGGAGTCTACTGTAGTCCACACGAGCGCTCGCAACTCTAGTATGAAGTTTGTGATAAGTCTGGTTGAATACAACGACACCAACGACCGAAACCAGTGGCGTGGGTAATTCACACTTGTGAGATATCGATACAGCGGACAAGATGTCGAATACTTGAACGACTTAAAACTATATGCATCGTAGCTATCAATGCGGCCAGAGAAAAAGTATACAAAAAAGCATAGATTACTTGGCAGGTGCGAACACTTGACAAGATTTCGTCGAGTTGAGTCCGACATGAGTCAACGTTGTGGCCATGTGGGGTTTTCCAATGTTTCCAATGATCGCCGTTCCTCGGTACCTTAGATAACCTACATCCGCTCCGGGAGCAATTTGATTCCGGGGTCTAGACTACTGTACAACCACACTAAAAACACTGTTTGAGATATCCTTGAGATCGTCACTGCACCCGCGCCTTTTCCTAGTATGACTATGAGCAAGAGATTGAGGTGTATATGATCGAAAAATCACCTTTTTGGGGTAGTTTTGGGAACAGTCGCAGGAGTTAGGAGGTATCTTTTACGTCCAAGAAAGTTGTTTCCGAGTGGCTTGAATATGTCGTAGGAAGAGTACGTCCAAACTATGAGAGTGGGAGGAACAGGGGCCAGGCAAGTAGATATTAGTCATTCTAAACAGGACTTGATGACCAATGAAAGTTATTTTCTCCCAGTCCCTATTCGACTATCGTTTTGACGGTACCGGACCAGGATGAGTCTTCTTATTTGTTGCGACACCATTCTCAGTTTCCAATCGCCCGGCAAATCGATATATATTGTGCATCAAATTACCAGGTCATTAAATACATATGTTGGTTTGGAGGTTCTTAGGTTGGCGTTTGCTTTCGGCCATGGTGAGGATTTCCTTTTCATTCGCGCGTCTTCCACTCTATTAAAACAAGTGTAGGATGGATGCCCAGAGCACCCTGGGTAGGCATGGAGTGGGCTCTTATGCTAGAAACGACAAGGACCTGCCCATTCGCCAAATTCTATCTGTCAAAATTCGTTTACATTTGTTTTTCAGATCTCACCTAGATGCATTTTCGTGCCGAGTATTCAAGCGCAGCGGTACGTTTTTAGCGCCGAACGTTCCCAAACGTAGCTGGGTTTGGCGCCCCGCGCAACGGCCCTTAAAATGCCCCCGTTGACCATACCGGACACTAGTATGGACATCCTTTGTGCTCGCGATCGTTACGCTAACCTTGTGTCTTGCTTTTTAATGTCCAAAATAAAGGTCATTGTTGTCTCTCAAGCTCAAAGTCGTTTGGCCAATTTCGGGGGCGCAAGACGATTGTACGGTTCGTGGCCAGTTGCTAGGAATCGGCGCACCTCGTTCAGTCGACTATTGACCCTCTGGTTCGGTATATTTCAGACAAGCTTACAAACGTTCTCGGAAAGCCTACTCAAAGTAGAAGTCAGACAGTGGCCTGACGAGTGGTGAGCTTGTTCCTTTTAACTTGATTATTTGGATAACAATGTGGTGTTGGATAGCCTCGTCCAAGTAGCAATATAATCACACGATGGCATACACGTGTATGGTGTATTCTTAGTAGTGAAAGCGTGAGAGGAGTGGATGGTCATCTGGCGGCGCTAAACATGTACTACACGAGAACACTTTCAGACAGCGGGCGCAAGACTCTAACCCATGTCGATCGAGAACAGATCGACGCGCAGAGATAACATTCAATTGAATCAATCAATTGGATCAAGTGGCTTGCGCATCGCATGAAATGGGCCTGGCGGGACAGCCCAGTTCTGGAGATCGACGAGGAAAATAAACGTGTTGAAGCTCAGGTTTGTGATGGACCCGAGGACCAATCATCCGGCGAATTTCTTATCAGCTCAGTTCCTGGCGATGACGTTTACTTTCAGAAATGTGGCAGTGTTTTGTATATTTTCTGCGTTGAATGGAAGGGATTTATACGTGAGAGCGCTGAGAGGAGTGCGTGCTTTGACTCTCAAACTTTACGTCGTTCAAGGCACAGAAGTCCACAGCGCTGACTCATTACCGAGCGACAAACGCCAGTTTGTCATCAAACGCATCACATAACACCGGGCTCAGCCGAATTTTTTTCCATGCCAAACATTAAACCAAGTCCATGTAAGCGCCTCCCCCCACACCCCCTTCCGAGCCCCCTCTGACCATCCTCCAGCCAACGATATTGTCTGGATCAACCCTGCAACTGGCGAGACCTTGATTTACAATGCCGGCGATATTGCTTGGGTTCTCTGTAGTACTGCTTTGGTGTGGATCATGATTCCTGGTGTTGGTTTTTTCTACTCTGGCCTGCTCCGGCATAAAAATGCCCTCAGCATGCTTTATTTCTCAATCATGGCTTTAGCTGTTGTATCCTTCCAATGGTTTTTCTGGGGGTATTCGCTCACGTTTTCAGACGGCGCAAGTCGGTTCATCGGAGACATGAGATACTTTGGCCTCAAAGGTGTACTCGAGCAGCCTTCCATCACCTCCAAACGCGTTCCTGCCCTCGTATTCTGTATCTTCGAGCTCATGTTTGCCGCCATAACTGTTGTATTTGCTCTCGGAGGCTTTGCTGAGCGCTGTCGCCTAGGCCCGATCACTATCTTTGCCTTTGTCTGGACGACACTTGTCTACAATCCTATTGCTTGCTGGACATGGAATCCCCATGGCTGGAGCTATCAGCTAGGTGGTCTCGACTGGGCTGGCGGCACTCCCGTTCATATTTCGGGTGGCACGGCTGCCCTCGCCATTTCCCTTTATCTCGGCAAGCGCTCCGGATACGGCACCTTGCGTCTCGCGTATAAACCCCACAATATAACCTACGTCGTCCTCGGCACAATATTAATATGGTTTGGCTGGTTCGGATTCAACGGCGGCACAGCACTATCTGCCAACCTACGTGCTGCCCAAGCATGTCTCGTCACGAACCTTGCAGCCAGCGTCGGCGGACTCACATGGATGCTCTGGGACTACCGCCTCGAAAAAAAGTGGTCCGTCGTCGCATTTTGTTCGGGCGCTATTTCAGGCTTGATCGCTATTACTCCGGGCGCTGGGTTTGTGGGTGCGCCTGCGGCTGTGGTGTTTGGCGTTGTTGCCGGCACGGCGTGTAACTTTGCAACGCGGCTCAAGTTTTTGTTTGATTATGACGATTGCCTTGATGTTCGCATTCCCTATTCTTTTCTCGTATCTGAACTAATGGTATTTTATAGGTGTTTTCGTCGCATGGAATTGGCGGGGTTGTGGGCAACGTTTTAACTGCGCTCTTTGCCCAGTCGTCGGTCGCGGCTTTTGATGGATCTACCGTGAAGCCCGGTGGATGGTTCGATCACCACTATGGTAAGTTGGCAGCTCATTCGCGATAAAATTTCTGACCAGAAATTCTAGTCCAGTTGGGATACAACCTTGCTGATTCGGCAGCCGGATGTGCCTACTCGTTTGCCATGACCGTGGGTATTACCATATCTCGCCTAGTTCACTAACATAAACGATACGTCAGACACTCATCTGCTGGGTGTTTCACTACTTGCCGTTTCTCTGTCTTCGCACCACCGAACAAGCCGAGAATGCCGGTATGGACGAATTTGCCATGGGCGAGTCCGCGTATGATTATATAATTACTGATGGCGTGGACCATGGGTATCCACATGGTGCCGAGCTTCGTGAAGTCGGTGCTGGCGCTGGCCGACGTGAAGAACCAGTGCTCCCCCAGGGCAATGGCCAGCGTTTAGTCTGAGGTTTTTCGCGGACAAGCTTACAAAACATATGTAAATTAATAAATGTCTAAATACCAGAGACTGAATTTGTATTATTGAATTCGGTGCGTGACAGGTTGCTGATAATATCTTACGCATGTACATTTAACAACCTCTATGCCGGTTTACTTTAAGCTGGTTTAACTCTATCGAGACAATGTTAAGTCAGTAACTCTCCTAAAGTAGCATATGGTTCACGATATTACGACCATTCTACATCACAGGATGTAATGTACGATGCGCATACATGCACATGTGATATGTGCAACAACCTGAGAGGATCCATGAATCCTTGGAAAACTCCGCAAACCAGATTGTGGGGCAGAAGTATCCAGGTATCAATTAAAGCTGGCAATACAATACTTTAAACTTGAGCACAGTACCTCACGCTTCCGGGCGTGACTTTAGTTTTCGAACGCGTGATTAGAACTACACGTGGTCCGGAAACCTCACTCCCAGCATCAATATGGTCACAACTAATATTGGGGCTAAATAGCGCTATACATGTACAGAAAATCCATCAATCCAAAACACTCACAACAGAATACGTTTACAAGATTCCTCATGTCCTTGGGCATGAGCTCAAATCGGAGAACCCCAGAGCTCATACAGGAACTTCGATCATGGTCCTACCAATCTTGGCAGTATAAAGAATGGTCTTGATAATGCCACCACCAGCAATAATGTATTCGCTCTCTTCCCCATCGATAAGTTTGCGTCGTTGCCACGAACCAATCAATCTGAGCGTGACCTGTCGTAACTTTGGGCAATGCACCCGTGCGTGAAAGGCAACAATTTTCATCATGTTTTGTGGCGTGAGAAGGCGTCTTGATTGGATGAACCCTATTTCGAGGTTTTCGAGCAGCGGGACATGCTTGAGGGCCTTTACTAGATCATTCTATATCGAAAGTATGAATGAAAAAATCGTTAGCCAGTGACAACTTCGACGAAAAAATTCACTAACCCAACGCGTAGTAAAATAGATAATATTGAGGGATTCCAGAGCTGGAGTCGCGGCGAGTAGCTTGTCGAGCGCGAGTCGCCCCATCATGACGGCGTCCGGAGTGCGCCACCCCAGAATTTGGAGTTCCTTTAGTTTCGGCAGTGGTCGAGTATTCTTAATCAACGCGCCTACAGATTCCGAAAAGTCCAGTGGGCAGGAATATGTTTGTACGACGATAAGACTTTCTAGCTGCTCTGAAACTTTAGAAGTCACTAGATCGCTGGAGATGGCCACCGGTCCATGGAAGGACTTGAGAGACGAGAATGCCTGATACGTCAACTCAGGACGAGTGAGATGCAGCGGTTCCGGAGAATTTATGGGCCAGTACAATTGGAGTTGGATGATGTGTGGATGTTTCAGGAAAAAATCGCCCAAAGAGCAAGAGTAAGAATTCTCCGATTCAGGTGCCGATCCCCACAAGACCAGCTGGCGGAGACGCGCCATTGGATTCTGAAGGTTGCATATCAGGTCGACCGAGGGCGTGCTGAGACGAAGTGAAAGTTCCACGAGGTCGGGCGAATTTTCAACCATGTTGATCAACTCCCCGGGAACCCCGTCGGGATCAGCGGCTAGCACAAGATCAGCGGTTTGAACGGGTTGGCGTGTGCAATAGTACTCACATTGCTGAAACCAAGTAATGTCTATATGTTTCATGTTGGCGAATCCAAATACCTAATAATTTTATGAGGGACTGGTTACGGAGCGTGAACAATTCTAATTACTTCATCACAAGGGGCCTCTATTATAAAGTATTAGCCAATTCACGAAGATCTTATCAGGACCAAGTGCTCACCTATTTCGATATCATCATCCTCGCAATACTCGCGACACTCTACCTTGATCGTGTGGAGATCTGAACATGAGTCTCGGAAAGCTTGAAAGATCCAGGAAACCCAGGGTGCATAATAGAGCCCAAGCCACCGTAGGGTCCGGAGGCGTACGAACTTGTAGATCGTTAAGCCGAAATTACTCATCAGGGGGGTAAGCGACGGCGACAACCTAGTGGGAGCGTCAAGTTCGAAAGTTAACGAGCGGACGCATCCGCCGAGGCATAGCGCGTCGTTGGATTGCTCAGCCCTGAGTCGCGAAATCAGCCATGCAAGGTCGCCCGTTGTTTTTACAGTCATGTGCCGATGAAGATAAGGAAATGCCATTTTATACCAATTTTTGGAAACGCGAGAAATGGCAGACAGGTTCTTCAAGTCCTGTTCTTCAAGAAAGTGCCGCAATATGTTGATAATAATCTCGTTGGGGATGTGTAAACCAGATGTAAGGGTCGCCATTGTGGGTTGCTGTGGTGCAGGATAAGCACGTACCGGGAATTGGAGCACTTATATATTGTGCCAATCGAGCTTCGACTCTTTGTCTGGACGAGCTATAGACCCAGTGCACCCCAAGTCTGCAATGTGTGGATTGGACCATGCATGCATCCTAGTTGATAAAACGAGTCCAAGGGAAGGCACCATGTTGTTCGTTGTTGGCGTTTCTGGTCTCGGGCGGCAGCACCCGAAGATTTGGCTTCTCTGTAAACTGATCTCTTGGGCAGAATACAAGGGCTTTGTGTGCAGTGGTCCAAGGTCGAAAACGGCTGGGCACGTGGGCCAAGAATGGCGCATCGAGAGTTGAAGGCCATATATAGCTGTTTTCAAAAGCTGGAGTCGGCGCTAATTTTGAAAGTCTCTTCCTGCGTATTTCCCCCGAATCCTATAGCCTTTCCTTCCCGAACCCCCTGTTTTAGGGGTCAAATAGCCGCAAATACAGGACGAATTAGTGAGTCGAACAAGATTAGCCAGTTTGAGACGGATAACTCCGAGCGGTCCCAACGCACGTACAAGTATATAATCTCTTTAGGTGTCAAGTAAACGGGACTCTTATTACATGTCTAACCCGTGTGCCTTGAAAGGGGGAACATGAAATTTAACAGGAATACAAAATATGCGCTCTGTGAGTATTATTACAGAGCGCGATATTAAATGATTTATTTATATCAATAGATTATAATTATGTCAATTTATGTGGAAATTCTTCTATACAGAATTGAGCATCTCGACAAGCTTAAGGAAACTAGGCATGAGGGATTCTGACGCTATGTGCAGGGAAACCTTTTCGATCCAAACTTAGCGCCGACCTACTAAGCTTTGACAAGCGACAATGATATCATGTTATGGTGGCTGTGCGGTCCCGTTGAATCCAACATGACCAACGACCTGCTCCGCGACCGGAAACTTCAACACTGCGGATTATAATTTGCAGTGAATTACGCGCAGTAATTCTGAGTCGATCCAGGTTTCCCCCAACACCGTGAGGATTCGTGTGCACCACCAATCGCAGGTGCGGGAGGAATTATAAATGCACTTTGGCTCTTATTTTTACCGTTGATCATATCACAGGTCGCAGAAAAACCCTATTAAAACGGAGATATGTTAGTGATCACTTCGGGAAGGCCAGTATCCACACTCCCATAGTACTGTACGTATTCTATTCCCTCTATCTTGGGTTGCTGACTCGCTAATAAAGCATATGGAGATTTTGACTTTTCCCATCGAGTTATACAATATACATGAGTTATTGAACTCTACGTACGCTCTGCTGTGTTCTGTAACAACTCCCAGTTCAATAGATGCGCTCCCACGCCAAGCCTGCGAGGAGTTTAAAAGGATCGAAGCTAGTTTAGGCCATTCACATTTTGCGCTCGAGCTACGTCTAAGGTTCGCACCCTAAAGTTTGCTCTAGGTGGTCGCTGACGAGATATCGACTAGATATGCCGAACATGTTCCCAGTTCCCGTACTCAAATGCATTGATAATGTCTGATTTTGTGAACTTGATGACGGCTAATCCAGGCGCGTGCTGACTCTCAGGGCTATAATGGCCCGTCCTCCCATCTGTAGGACAAAGTCCCCTCAATAACCCAAGAATGACTATATACTTTGCTCTAATCTAGTGTCGATGGGATTCACGATAGGGAGGCGTTTCGGACTTTTAATTTTTGATAATAACACGGTGGGAATTCCGATCAGTTCAAATTATAAGCTGATTTAATTTGTGCTAGTGTAAACTATAAGAACAACGACCCAGAGTTGAGTCTGGTTCGCCCACTTACACCTAGCGACGTGCTAGTACGTACCAACGTCCTTCGTTGGCCATATTTGGGCCTGTCAGGTGCCTGGGAACTTTCGGGGACGTGAGTTTGGGTCGTGCTACAGCGTTTGGCCTGCGCGGGGTGCCCCAGGAGAGCCGTCTCATGGTGCTATACTCTTCGCGCCTGCGTGGAGGGGGGAGTTCCAACCCTCCCGCGACAGAGGCCTCAAAATATTATGGAGAATATCTGAATTAGCTATTACGTTGCAGCACCGCCGCGCTCTTCAACATATAAATATCGTTTGGGCTGGCACTGATCTCATCTGTAAATATTTTCAGGCCAAACCTACCACACTCTGCGACCGCAATACAGCCATTTTCTACCGAGACGAAGGCGTCGTGCGTGTGAGGGAGCGTGGCCCCTCGAGAGCCGGCCGTCCTTCAAGGTTAATGTTACTCGCAAATACTGAGGTCCGCACCTTACGCCTAGTCCCCCCTAGTTGACATTTCTTAGCTTAGCTATCAAGGTGCTATAGGGAGAGATTAGATGGGACCTCATCTAGGCATGCGACTCAGCCTAGCAGCAAGGTCGGGGGTGTCACTAGGTGACTTTCATGAGGGTGAAGTCACTGGGACATCCTAACCTGGTGTACAGTATTCTTTTTCAAGCTGCTTAATTTGACGTTTTGCGACCCCGGGATTAGCTCTAATACATGTGACGTTGTTCCTATATCCTGTGTCGCTTTCGATCAGGTACTTTAGTGGGCAAGGATATAACTAGACCCAGCACTGTAAAACCGCTATTGAACTCGACTCGCCACCAATTGACGCTATTCACCAATTTAACCACTTTCCTTGGCTACGTCTACTGTTAGCTAGCGATGGAAATTCTGATATCTTGAATCACGTCCTAGGCCCGAGTGGAATATATCCACTATGAGGCCAGTGACTTAGACCGAGCCTGCCTCTGGTTATAGGAAAATGTAGAAATCTCCCGTGAGTATCATGGCATTCTGAAGGCCCACACTTCGTTTGGCCTGTAATCAATTCAACATTTTACGGAGCGGATTGCAGTCAACTTCATTGTTGTATATTTCTCAGGTACTATTGCCTCGGCGGTTACATTCTCAATCGCGCAAGATAGGAACGATTTCCCACAGCTGTCCTTGCGAACCCTCTGGTTCCAACACAATCTGTTGGTATTGTCAGCGATTTCCGTACTCAGTTATGAGGAGGGGTAACCCACCACCGGATGTGCCTCCGGGCCGACAGTGAATGGGGCCGTCCAACTCAAATTTCCAGGGCCTGGGTACTGAATACTACAAGCATCGTTGAATTAGCTCGCAGCTATTGCTAGTTAGCGTACAAAAGCTCACCGATAAATACCTGGAGGACCACCCGGGACAAGGATCCACTCCACAGCCCCTGGAGGCTTATCAGGGCCGCCTGGGAGTTTTTGAACGAGCTTGACAACATCCTTCTTGCCATCAAGCTAAATCGAATCTCAGTGCCAGGCAACTTCATTCGCCACTGGTAAACATACCTCATCAACCTTGCCCACGTAGTAGTCAAATTCTAGTTCTTTAATAAGAAACTTGCCATCGCCAAGTGGTTCAAACACAAACTTGTTCTGTTCAGAGTAATCAACAATCATAACCTTGATAATGGGATGCAAAAAATAGAACAAACCTTGAAACTACCATCAATTACTCTGAGGGGTGCAGCGGGCGGTGGGAAGATCATTGGAACAGGACCGGTTCCTGCCCACTTGTCTTCAGAGTCAATACTCCGAATCAGATGTGGGGCACCGGGCGCGATATTAGCCATTGTTGAGGAGTATTGAATATGTGCTTAGTTCTGCTGTGTTGAGACCGGTGCTCTCCCTTGCTTTTATACCTCATTTTTGTTGCTATGGGTTGAATGGAAGATGCGTGGATCATCGATGTGCCGGTCCAGCACGAGGGGTGTTGACAAGATTGGAGTCGGCGGACGACGCACATCCGTTGGATGATGCACCTTGTCCGATTCTATTCGCATGTTGCCGCTGCGCAAAAGATGAATATTCGCCCGATATAGCCATCACCTGATAATCTGTGTTCTAATCGGTTCATGTTGGAGTTAGCATATCTCATTATGTAGATACCCGTACTTAAGTTCTCAAATGTGGAGCTGGGTGCGGCGTTGCAATGTTATCGGCTGCCGGATGTGCCGAAACGGTAGGCGGTGTTACGGATCCGAGTAAGGCCAAGAGAATTCTTGACGAATATGTGAACTACAATGACGGTCGAGAAGGGATAGAGACTACTTACGGATATGACTCAGGCCAGTTTTGCAATATTCAGGGAGAGTCAGGTAGGCAACAAGGTGTGGAAAATGGGTTACGTCTTTCTCGGGGCAAACAAATTGAATTCCCGCCTGATAGCTATTTCTAAAGGTACCAATATAGGAATTCAAATAAAAAATAGGGTTACTTCGCAGTTCTCGGGCTGGATGCATCAGGAGATTGGTGATCTGAGGGAAGGGGTCGAGAGACAGACTGTAACAGGTCCCTCGGCTAGCACCGAACATATATTAGCAAAATCTAGGGGATAGTACTCTTGAATAGCCTTGAATGCATATGCCTACTACGCATCCACGCGCTTTGACACTATATGTTAATAACAGCTTTGTTCTAGTAGCTGCCCATTTTGATAATTTATACGTGTTTGGGTCAACCTTTACTCGATACAAGTTATTGCTCCCCCTCCTTCAAGATAGGTGCTTTATGTGCCCATGAGTTTAGATCTATTAAATGACTAGAGCATAGTCTCCGTCCTGTTCGTGGTTGTGGGCCATGATAAGTAAAGATACTTCAAGATTTTAATCTCATCCGTTGGTTGCCGCAGTGCAAAACATATACGATACAGACATTGCTTGGAGACCTATGTGATATTCGGTCCCCTCGAGGATAATTATGCATTCATGTGAATACCCATGGCCCCCATAGAAGCCCTCAGATGTGTTGGAGTCATGAGGCCGCGCACAAGTCGCGCAAGTTCTGACGCGCTACTAGATGGAGAGTGTGCCAATCGGGTAAATCCCCTTAGGTGTCCGAACAGGTTTGAATACTTCTCGATCGTTATGAAGTCGAGAAGAAACAGAGACCGAGTAAGGATATATTGTTTGGGGAACGCACATGTCACGCCGCGGACCTGGTGGGCAATATAGCCGGAAAGGCCCTGGAAATCGGTAACCCGGAGGAAGGGGTATGCCCGAGAGATATGCCCCACGGTGTTATTGTGGCCGAGGAAACACGAGCGGAGTATAGGGTGGTGGAGATTAGAACAGAGCGATATGCCGGCTCCAAAGCCGTGCACCACCTCGGCGCAGTCATGCGCTTGTACAATGCCTGTATCGAGTGATTTAGTGTGTCTTTTATTAGTTCTAACGCTTGCGTGTCTCTAGCTCGGTCTAAATGTTTATAGTACGCGTATCGTCATCGTAGAGTTGGTGAACGTATAAATGTGCCTGTATGCGTTCGAATTGTAGTCTGTAGCCAATATCAGTTGTATCTCCACTCTTGCTTTACTTGTGTTTAAGTCTTTGCTGTTTTTACTTTCATTTACGGGCTTTTATCATCTTTACGCGACCTTTTTTGCGCTAAGACTTGCAATTGTCTCACGCGTTCGCGTCTGACTTTCACAGAGGCCGTACAACCATTACCCTAACTGCGATCATACTAGTGTACATGTGCATGTATGCGCGTTTATTGATATCATTCCGTATTTGATGATTACTTGATTCGGTGATTTCTAATATAGCGGTCAACCCAGAAATCCCACTCATTCCAAGTCACTAGGTGACTCACGTGAGGTTACCTGACCCCTTTTCGTTCCAGTATAGACTGCATTTACACAGACGATGGCCCTGAGTTGAACCAGGTTTGACTAGTTACACTGGTATGATGTGCCGTTTCGGCCGCATTGGCTATATTTAGATTGACACCTGGGAATTTTTGCGCGAACTTGGGTGATAGGACGGTGTTTATATTTGATCCTAGGTGGCCGACGCGGAATACCCTGAGCGAGCCTTCCTATGGCACTATACTCTTCGCCCCAAAGTTTGCTCTGGGTATATCAATATCAACTAGATATGCCGAACTCTCGTGCTCAAAAGCATCGATAGTTTTGTGAACTTGATGGCGGCCAATCCAGGCGCGTGTTCACCCTCAGGGCTATCATGGCCGCACCCGACCTATTTCCTATCTGTAAGACTACACCCCCAATAAACAGCTGGCAACAGCATAATAATGACTATATCCTCTTACTCAAGTGTCCATGGAATTCACGAGACGGCAGGGTTTTCGGTTGTTTGGTAACAACACAGTGGGGGTTCCGATCATTTCAAACTCAAGCTGATCTACTTTTGTGCTAATGTAGACTACAAGAGCGACCCGGGATCGGGTCCGCCCGAATTCATTGTTTTATATTTCTCAGGTGGTACTGTCTAGGCTATTACATTCTCGCTACTCGCGCAAGATAGGAATAATTTTCCATTCCTGTCTTTGCGAGTCGAGGAACGGCTCCACCACGATCTGTTGATATTCCCGGTGAGTCCCGTACCCAGTCATGGAGAGGAGTAACCCACCAGCGGATGTGCATCCGGGCCGGCAGTAATTGGAACTGTCCAACACAAATCTTCAGGACCCGGGAGCTGGATACTACAGGTATTGTGGAATTGGCTTGCGGCCACTTCTAGCTGGTACACACAAACTCACCGATACCGGCCTGGTTCACTTCCCGGGATAATAACCCACGCCTGTGGAGGGGCGTCTCTATCAAGGAGCTTGACAACATCCTTCTCGCCTTGGTACTAAATCCAATTTCAGTGTCGGGCAACTTCATTCGCCACTAGTAAATATACCTCGTCGACCTTGCCAACATGGTAGTCAAGGCCTAGTTCTTTCAAATGAAACTTGCCCTCGCTAAGCCGCTCAATCGCAAACCTGCTCTGTTCAGAGATATCAGCATTCAGGATCCTGATAATTAAATAAAACAAACCTGGAAAATACCACTAATCGCCCTGAGGGGTGCGGTGGGTGGCGGAAAGATCTTCGGAATAGGTCCAACTCCCGCCCACACGTTATCGGAGCTAGCCAGCTGAATCAAGTGTGGATCACCAGGCTTGAAATAATCCATTTTGAGTATCGAGTATGTGCTGAGTTCTGCTTAGGTTGAGAGCGACTCGATCTCTTCCCTTTCTTTTATACCTCATTTCCGCTATTATGGGTTGTATGGAAAACGCGTGTGACCATCGATGGGCCGGCTCAGTGCGAGTGGGCTTTGGCAAGTTTGGGGTCGACGCACGACGCACGACGCACACTCGTTGGATGTTACATATCTTGTCCGATTCTATTCGCTCGTTATAGTCATCACCTGACAATCTGTGTTCTAATCGGTTCATCATGGAGTTAGTATATCTCATTATGTAGATACCCGCACTTAAGTTCTCAAGTGTGTTTGAAATGTACATGTGGAGCTGGGCGCGGCGTTGCAATGTTATCGGCTGCCGGGTGTGCCAAAACGGAAGGCGGTGTTACGGATCCGAATAAGGCCGAGAGAATTCTTGACCAATATGTGAACTGCAATGACGGCCAAGAGGGAACAAAGATTAAATGCGGATATGACCCAGGCCGGTTTTGAAGTATTTGGGGCGAGTTTGATGGGCTGCAAGGTGTGGAAAATGGGTTACGTCTCTCTCGGGCCAAACAGATTGAATTACTGCATAATTTCCATAGGAAATGACCTCAACGCCAATATAAGAACAGAAAAGACGATTGCTACGCAGTTCTTAGGGTGGATACATTAGGAAATTGGTGATTTGAAGGAAGGGTCAAGGGACGGGCGGTATATCCGCTCAGCAGGCCTCTCAGCTAGCTATAGTATCGAACAGGTCCTTGCAAGATCCAGCGCATACAGTTCTTGAATTGCCCCAGTTGCTCTACTAGATGTAGAGCCACGCCTGTAGCCTTGTCGCTCGAGCTCTTTGAGGATTTTGCTCAGGCTCGGATCAAGAGGAATACATTTATACACTACGTACGTCATGCATCGTTGCATCACAAATCGTCGTATGCTTACAGGGCAACTGCCGTTACGGCCCAGATCCGAGAAGACCGAGATTGTTTTCGAGCTATATGTGAGTATCGACGGCCGAAGGACCGAAGACTGGATGAAGGCACGGCAGGTCGTCTTTGAAATATATTATGCAGCGCAGCTGCTGAGGCCTATGATTGTGAGCGATTTATAGTGCGGAGAAATGAAATTATCCGCAAGGGTATAAACTTAACACTAGCTTTATTACTACGTTTTAAAATGTATCAAATTTGTCCTGTTGTCTACAGACTATACTTTATACTGCGCTAACAAGTAACAGTAAGGTGAGAGGTGGGGACTATAAGGCCCTGTACGATCATACAGTGGCTATATATACACTACGCGTGCATAAACACGCGCTTACATAAACGGTAAGAGGAAGTGCAGACGAGACGCGCGGCGGCGCACGGACGAGAGCATAGCAGAAGAAATCTGCGAAAGACACAGCAAAGCAGCGGTATAGGTTTCACGCGTGAACGGCATCGTTGGGTTCGATAATTGACGCTTCCTGTTACTGTGGACCCAGAATCAATAGAACCAATCTTTGCTCGTTCCTGCATTAATATTGCTTCGATAAAAGGCCTGGGTTCATCAAATCGATTTTCATTTTGGATCCTTATTGTTGATCTTGGAGTGGAACCTAGATTTCGTGGAGCAGGCTCGCGGCCAAGTCTAGCCGGATATCCCCGGATAAACCACTCACTTGACCCGAGAATCTCGGGACATGTACAGCTAGCAAGTACTGAGAGCCCCAGTTGCGGAGCTGACTGTAACTAGAGCTTTGAGTCCTATCTTGGTTTCTCGGTAATAGTCTGATCTGGGAACTACGTATACGTGAGACGCCTAGAGGATTAAACCGCTCGGATGCAAACACAAGCAGGCTAAGCGCGCGCTAAGTCTCATGATCAGCCACGACCGTTGAAAACGCGTTTCGCGTTGACTCATATTATTACCACATCTTAGATGACTTGCTATACGCCCATTGGCGCGACGCAAAGCTCCTCGTTTAAACCAACAACTTTGAATTCTACTCGCATTCTATTGTAGATAATGAGTCCTGGAGCGCTGTAAGTTAGATTTCTTACTCTTCGACGCGCTCAAGTGGCCTGGAATTTTCATTAGAAGGGCCGTTGATGTTTTTAGCAAGTTACCAACTACCGTTCTAGAATATGGTTCTAGGCTCTGGTAATAGGGTAAGGGCACGCGTTATTTTCTTGAGCTCTAATGTTTATTTAATTTCTAGGCTCATCTTGCCAGATTTTCACTAATGTGAATCGACAAGCAACCATCGGGTGGGTTCGATGCTTAAATTGTAATCACAGCATGCGAGCTAATTCCGGCGCTACAGTCTACGACAAGCAAGTCCTTCTTTTCAAGCGGACTTGCTTGCTATTGAACTTGAAGTTGGCCCCGGTTCCCCGAATCTCCCCGCCCCTTGCTCGCTTTGTCGTTATTTAGAGACTTTTTTTTTCGCGCGAGTCAAGGTGAGTTTGTTTTATAGTTGAGTGTTTCTATTGTTCGCAGCTCATTTTGTTAAAGGATCATGTGGGAATAACACGAAATTCCTTTCGGTTGAGCGGAATTCGTGCAAGCGCCGGGGATCGGCATCTCGGCTCTAGAATATTTTACACCCGACGGATGCCCACGGATCAGTGGCCCACTCTCTTCAACTCTTATCGGCTGTCCCGACGCTCATATGCGAGAGAATACCTCCTAATCATGGGCCTACAGAACTTTCGAAACATTCGCGTCCTCATGTTCAATCTGTTCTTGTTTCTTCATTTTCTTCCTTTCCTCGCCGCCACGCCTTATCCACCCACAATGAACGGTACCTATTGCACTTCCCGCAATTACGCAACAGATTCTGACATGGTATATGTTTTTAGGACTAGGGATCTATATTGACGACCATGACCGATTCTATGTCTCCACCCGTTCGGCTTCGCAAGTTGACACATCCATTCAAGGACATTTTGACGTGCAGGACTCGTATTCACTTGGGGTTCGCGTTACAGAGTCGCCGTTGATTAATCCAGGGCGTGGAAAGATATGGTCTGTGCTGGCATCCAAGAACGACATGGCGACCCATCTACTCAAAAATGTGTTTGAAGAGTTACAAAGAATAGTTGGTGAGCGTGCATCCTTTGCCATGATTCACACTATTGAACCGTTCTGCATCAGCAAACCAATCTGCCGGCAATCAATACAACGCATGTGTGGTATCTGCGCCCGAGAAATTGCCCGAACCGCTACAAGAGCTCGTCTCGTCGGAAGTGAAAGCGAGATTTGGATGTCCAGACGGCGTCCGCGTTGTGCGAGAATCCAGCGTCATCGCTTCCGCGCTTGGCCTCGAAACATGGGATCTCGAAGACTCGGCGGCAGTTGTGGTCGTTCCAACGGGCAGTACCTACATCCTCGAAGAGGATTACGGCATGGTTCTGGTTTTCGAAGAAATTTCCCCTCAGTTTAGCTGGAACAAAATCCCCGACCGCAACTTTACCTCGTTTGTGTTTATTCGCGACGACAACACCGAGGCACCACCCGGTCCCAAGGATGGACATATCCGATACGAGAGCATCGAGGTTTTTGCCCGTGGTGCTGCTATTTTTGCGTATGAACTTGCCGCTTCTGCGCACGAGGCTCGGTTCCCGCCTGAACCAGTCTCACTCCTTCCACTCGCGATCAGTGTCGTCCTACACAACCAATTTTCACACATTCTTATCCCGCGCTTCTCGATTCTTCCTAAACAGGCGCAGGTCGTTTTGACTAGTGTGCACGACAACCAACCAACGGCCACTATCCAATTCCGAGAAGGCTCGCGCGCCCGGGCAGCGGATAACCTACCACTCGCGGAACTTGTGCTTGATGGGATTACGGTTGGTCCTGCAGGTACGGTACGAATCCAAGTGTCGGTCGAGGTGGATCGGTATTTCGGCGAGATTGTGGTCGAGGCCGTCGAACCTGTGTCTGGTGTACGCGCAAAACATGTGGTGGCGCGTGGGGTTTTGCCATATGGGACGACTGGGGTTTTGGAGGCTCAGGAAAAAGCGGAGATGGATCATCGCGATGAGGACGACCAGTTGAGGCAAAATTGGAACGAGTGGATTCCGAGTGTGGGCGAGGTAAGCTGGTGAATTGTTGATGGGGTTGATCTCATGTTTGGAATTTTGCAGCAACATAAGAGTGCGGTGGGGTTGTTCAAGGAGTCGAATAGGCATGAAGAGTTGTAGATACCTTGGGAATGTTCAGTATACTTTTGCGCATTCAAATCTCATAGTAGTCGAACTATTTGCCCCTAATTCTTGGCAAGGTATGCGCCTTTCTGCTAACTATAGATGAATCATATTCGCGGATTTACTGGTGAATTAATTGGTATGTAGGCGAGGATCAAGTTATCTCATTATCACAGCCCCTGCTGTATCCTACTAATAAAATAAACTCTCCTATACATTATGGCATTAAGCACTCGGAATATCGATATACATTACGCGGGAACTATCCAATAACACGATTTTTCCAATAAATTCTTTTGACACTTGCACCCCCGAGAGCGGCGTTGCCTCGCTATTTCGAAGGGTATTCGCAGATCATAGTGAAAATGAGTAGTTGGGAAGGAAAAGTTTTGGATTCTCTAAAACATCTCTTTGTATCAATCTTAGACTCTGCCAATTTAACCGAGTGAACCTGAAGTGACTGGGCATGGCACATAAATCAGAAACTTGAATCTGTGCGAAAAATAATAGGAAGGGACACCTATGGGTAAAAAACGATACAATCACTGCGCATATAGGGACCCTAAACCTGGACTCATTCAAAATTACCATATACAACAAGACAGGGCTGCCGATTATCGACAAGGGTATTGCCGGATTTGTTGCTTGACGAGCATTTCAATCGGATCGCTTCTCTATTGCTCGTTTTTTTACATACGACTGATGAGTAAACAATGCAAAGCTTTGCCCACTACTATGAATCGACACTATGAAATAGATGGTATCGCTTGAGCCTAATTCAGAGTGTTCAGAAGAATGCGCACCTTTCAACATTTGTGGCCCAGTTGGGTTCCGCGCCACCCTCTTGACGGCTTTGCCGCTAATCGCAAGTCGTAGGGTACTCGATGGATGGGATATAAATCAAGTAGCTCTTGAGTTTAGTCAAATAAGGTTATGAGATTTATTCTAATAAACAGATAACCAAATTACTACAAGTGCGAATTGAGTCTCATGCCGCCTTTGGAGATGGAACTGTCAAATGGGGGGGGAGAAGTCACGTGATTCTGTTTTTTTTTGATACAGTTTATAAGGCGGCTCTCTACGAGGAGGACACCGCGCAAAAGCCAGACTAACTACACACCAGGTGATGACAAGCAACTACAGCTCTCCCCAACACGCACACGAGACAAAGGACAGGAATGGGGCGGGTAAGACACCGAACGCCCAGGTGTACAATGGGACATAAGGTCGTAAGTAGGTGTAGCATAAAGGAAGCAGTCAGTTAAGCAGTCAAATGTCCACTCCTCCCACAGTGAGGAACTCCAGGGCGGCCTTCAGACCTTGGACAGTAGAAAATATGCATGAAGGATTGAGTTGGTGGCTGAACCTGTGCAAGAAAGCGCAGGCTTGTTCGTGTCTCGGGCACTCCCGGAAAATATGGCGTACATCCTGCTTGGCGGCCCCACACTGACATGTGGGGGACTCTACCTTGCCACAATTAAACAGGTATGAGGCATGTCGTCCGTGGCCTGTGATGGCCCGGATGAGCTGAGAATGATGTGTGTGGCATTTACCTGGATTACTGTGGAAGGGGTGCAGTTTGAGGTGAGGGGAGTTCATGAGCACCTCAGTGCTGACACTATTAGGGTGCATGACCTGGAAGTTATGCCAGTGGTTGCACCAGTCGGTCAGCAGGCGGCGGGACACTTGTAACCAGATGTAGTTGGTGGAGACATGGAAAGGACATGCCAGATGGAGTAGTGCCCCACACTTGGCAAGGTGGTCGGCTCACTTGTTACCTGGGATGCAAGAGTGGGCTGGACACCAAGAGATGTGGAGGTGGGTGTTGGGGAGCATCCGTAGCAGATCCCAGAGGTCCCTTACCACACTGTCAATCGTGCTGGGGGACCCCTCAGGTTTGCAAGCCAAGAGGGCCTTTAGTAGACCAGCATTGTCAGCAACTATGTGGATTGTGTGGACTTCATGCTGTTGACAAGCCTGCACAAGCGCCCTGACCCCTTGGAGGAGTCCATGCACCTTGGTGTTGTAGGAAGTGCAATTGGGGCCCAAAGCACCACTGCCAAACTTGTATTCTTGGATCCCAAGGGTGATCATCCAACCCCAGCCAGTGAAACGCTGCCTGTCACTAGACCAGGCAGCACTGTCGGAGTACAGTGTAGCAGTGTGGGGGTCTGAGGCAAGGGTGACAATGTTGTTCTGCATTGCATGAGTGTAGGCTTTTTTGGCCTTGTGGGACTG
>JBBBZN010000140.1:0-26184 GCA_037974915.1 Ceratobasidium theobromae | reverse complement strand
CAGCGATGAGATGTCCATGACTTAGCTTAAGCAAATCCTTTCACTTCGAAAAATGATTCATTCGTGTACCCTCAACATTGATTCAATTGGAAAACGCCTTAGAAGATTTCGCCACCTCTGGTTACTCACAACTGTTGGGTTTGTAGCCTGTGCAATATCTCACCAGTAGATGATCGTCTGTAGATCAGACTTGTATGCGATTTTGGATCTGGTTTGTCCCATTATGGACATGGGGATCAACGATTTAGACAGCAGTGAACCCTTGGATAACAAGCAACACGTGATGACCATCCAACACACTGTTCGTTACTCTTCCACTCTCCATTATATCGTGAAAATGACGAAAAAGAACGTTTGCCAGACACCTTCTGTGCAAGACGTTGTGCCTGGGATATTTGAAGGGCTAAGAGTCAGTTCGGGTGGCTCCGAGGCAATCACTAGGAACGCTCCATATCCAAGCGGTACTGCCAGCCAACGGAAACGAAAACTCGCACGCGAGACACTTAATAAGGTAGAACAAGACATGAATAGGCACGTTTTAAAGGAAGTCATGCGAGCAATCTCCAACCCTTGTGAGTACTTTCTGATTCGATTTTAGGGTCCAAATTCCAACATGAAACCAGTAAGGTTGCCATTCCGAATATCAGATTTCGTGGCGAGAAGACAGCAAAATAGAATTCCCGTATTTGGTGGGAATGCCTTTGAAAACCTTGCAACTGAATCCAGGCGTCTTGGATCGAACGGCGGCCCTAGGGTAGTCATTGATGAGGATGATGTGGTGGTCCTATGGTACTTCCCTTCATTCCTTGGCCGTGGCCTTCAGGTAAGTCATCTGGTGATTCTCTTTCTTGGCTTAAAAACATCGCATATGTATTTCTGTTAGAACAATATCCTCCAAGCTCTAAGCACACTCACCAATGTGTATCGACCCCCAGCTGACTGTGAGGTTCGTGATCGCAGGGGGGTTACTCAGGGCATGGAACAATCAAATCTGGAAACCGATTCAGGAATCCGTACTCGAAGTCGGGCTATCCAATCAACCACAAAACCTGAAGTATCGTCTGAAATACAAGAAAGTGCTGAAGAACCGATCGACGAGTCGTTATCCTATGTGTTGACTGACGAGGAAGTCATAGGCGATTCACCACCTGCCATGTATTCTGAAACTGAAGGTCAAGTTCGGCTTGAAGTTCCTGTGTGCCAAGCAGAGGATGAGCCAGGCCACAGTAAAATACCTTTAGGAGACAGTGATGGTGCGAAGAGTTTGGCTGAGTTAGAGCCCTTCGTGTACTATTTCTCCCCTGGTTGGTATCAAACAGGAATGCATAAGGTGAGTCTTGTGAATTTTGAGGAAGAATACCATTTGAAGAAATGTATTCCAGGTACGGCCAATGCATATATCCCTCCACTTTCGCAATGCATTGGAGGAAAAAAGCTTGAATCAGATGGTTCGATTCTTGGAAGCAAAGCGCTTATTCGACAAGAAAGTGACTTTCCTCACCAATATCATCCACCCGTCTCTGTGCAGTAGGTTGCTTGAGCTGAAAGCTCATATGTCGGCTGTCAAGGGACCTACCCAAGTTACGTTATTAAACGGTTGGACGAGCGCATTTCCGTGTTTTGGAGTGGGTATCAATCGTACCAGCGGTTTGCATAGGGACACGCGTGGCATCAGGGGTGGTCTGGATATCATTGGCGTCCTTGGTTCATTCACTGAAGGAGGGGACCTAGAATTTCCAGACCTGAATCTGAGGTTGGAATGGACGCCGGGATCCCTTGGTGCTTTCGATGGTTATGATTTTAGGCATAAGGTGCAAAGCTGGAAAGGAGGCTGTCGCGTGGTGCTCATCTCCTTTTGCCGTGAGTCAACGTGGTCCGGGTTAGGACTTGACTCTACCCTCATTCGCCCAACCAGAGCACAATGCTTGGAACGGCTGGAATTCATGAAGCACCTTCGAGCTGCATCATGTCAACAGGTTGTGACAAAAAGTTCTTGCGTAGACAGGGAGCAAGAGCCTCATCGAGACAACACCCAGAGAGGGAAGCGTCCAATACAGGGAAGCACCCCCACTGTCAACTTCCAAGATGATGTATGCGCAGACCTACTGCCAGAGGCCAAACGTTGTAAGAACACGAGATTTTTTTGATTTGAATGTTTGATTTAAAATGCTTTACCATCATTCCTATCATTCCTATCATACCTAATGACTCGAAAGACGGAGCATCGATTCTTGTACATTTCCATAAAGATTGGATGTGCATGGGACTCATCCCTGATTGTTCAAGAGGGGTGGATGTCAGGAGAGAATAACCTGATATCATTTCATTGCATGGATATCTCGCCCTGGAAACTTTGAATCCGCACATAGTTGAGGTTGAATAGCCGTCTTAAAAAATACAAGGAATTATTATTTAAATTATCAAACATATCAAGAGGAAAACCGACAGCTTGTGCTGGGGTACCCTATCAATCCTCATCTGAGTCGGAAGAGATTTCAATAGGAGAGGAGGGCCTCGATCCAAGAGAACTATTTTCAATAGAAGTACGAGCACAGGAGCTTGACCGATCCCTCCGCATCTTTTTTGGCTTCCCCGATATTGTGGTGCTTGCACCTGACACGGCCCGACGTTTTGTTCGAGGCTTCGCATCGGAGGGTGCGGGTTGTTTGTTGAGTACATCTGAAATGTTGCCCTTGATGACACTTTGACGCATATTGCTTGGTTTTGCTCCGGTCGATGTTTTCTTCAAAGGTTTTCGTTCCTGTTCGGGGTCTGGCTGCTTTGTGAGGTGATACCACGCTCTGTCGCCAGTCCTATTCCACCACTTGGGTCGGCCGTCCTTGGGGTTGAACACCTTGAAACCAGGATCGGCCTGGCTCTCGCCTTCAGGTAATTTTGTCCAGGACTTGATAACCTTAGACCAATCCCCACGAGCATACTCGACAGCAGGTTCTAAGAGGGTGTAGCTCTTCGATTGCCTTGTTTCAAGCCAAAGGACCTCCTCCAACCTGTTATCACATGTTAAAAAAGCGAGCGTAAGAGTCACAAAAAATTGCTCACCCCTCGCGCCAGTACTGATTTGATTCCTTGTACATCGACCTGATGTTATCAAGGCAGACAACTTCATAGTGCTTGCCATCAAAGTCTTCGTCCCAGTGCCCAGCCCAAATAAAATGACGAAAGTCACCTGTGAGCGCTGAGGCGTAGCCATAGACCTCAACTCCTTTCCACCAATCTGGAGACCTATCGTAGGTGGGATAAACAAGTCTCCCATCCTTGACAAACAGGAACCCATCTAGGGCTCGAACCTGCACTATGACAGAGGTGTGTACTTGATTGGAAATTCAGAGCTGGAAACTCACCGGTCCCAGGTTTTGGGAGCTTTTGGTCCTCTGTGTCAAGGCAAATTTCTTCTCCATATATCTCGTGCGGCCAAAAGATCTGCGCAATAGGAGTTGGCAAAGTAATAGGCATGTTGCATACGAAGATTGTGGGATTCGCCGCTGTCAACAATCAGTACCTAGCCTCCGTCATGTGACTTTATATAACAGTTTTGATGGTCGCCACGTGATTCTTATTCCATAACCCTGAGACAGGTCGCTCGAGTCATCAATGTATTCCTGCTCCGTTATCAGTTTTTCCACCGATCAAACCATAGCTCTAGTCTCTTTGGTTAGCTACAACTATCTTCTAGACGATCTAATACTCGTTCCATTATTTCATATTCTATGAACCCACGTCACTGGCACTGAGTGGCGCATCACTTACTTCGATCACATCACACGTGACATCTAGGTCATCATCGGATCCCAGTACATGGTTATGACGCAACTCAGTCACGTGATGGATGTTTGCAACGCAACAACTGCTGCTTCTCGCTACCACCTCTATAGTTATGGCAAAACATCCGGTCCGCAAATCTACAGGGAATAAAGCGCCTCTGTTAATTCGTACGTGACAGAAGAATTAATTCTATAACGTCAACTAATTGTTTGTGCAGTTCCTCGACCTGATTCTGACGATGAGCGTTGCTCTACTAGCAGTGGGTCATGTGCGAATTGTGTTTTGGGCTGAAATAACCCCTCACTCGGTGATCTAGCTACCAATGATAAGCCTCCTACTGCCGCAGGTAATTTGCCAAAATACCAGGTACCTTCGAGCCAAAAAGAAACGCAGTGAGTTTGTCCATTGAATAGAGAAACAAAGCTGATTCCTTTACTTGTAATTCCGGTTCGGTATAGGGATTAGGCTAATTTTTTGTCACGTTTCATGTATCGATCTTACTCGCTAAAAATGATCAATGGTAATCTCGATGTTGAGGTAACCTGCTTGTCACACTCGAGAGCATTGGACCTGAACGTTGCATTCATGAAGGATGAGAAATTGTACAGCTGAATAATATACAAGTAAGGCTAAAGAGATAAAGTTTCATCCGAGATCATACAAAGTAACTTAAAGCCAAGCCAACTCAATCCTTGGTTCCTTGGAAGGAGCACCGCTCGTCCAATGAAGCAGGCTCACCAGCCCAAGATTTGATTTCTTGAACTAGATTTGGCACCGTATTTTCTTAGTAGACCCATATTTCGTTAGTGCAAGTCTTATTGTAGTGGATCGAAAGAAATATAACGATCTGGTTGGATCACATACCTGGCCACTGAACAAATGCATTCTCCGCCTGGCTGACTTCCAAGGTTATCGCAGGTTCAGCAGGAAGAGGTCCCGGCATGGATTTTAAGATCGGCGGAAGGTCGGTAGGTTTGTCCGACACTCCGCTAGGCAGGACATGAGTGGGCTCGGGTTGAACGGCAGGCAGAACATGAGCGGATTGAGGTTGATCAGCAGCGTTGCAACCCTGTTGATCATCCAATGATGGCTGGTCTGTTGTACATTCGGGCATATCTTTCTCCGTTTGAATTTGAGAAGATCTGGGAGCGTTCACAAAGCTGCCAGCACCCGGCAGTTCCTCCACTGGTTTTTTGGTTTGCTCGCTAACAGGGGCATTGTCGGAGGACTCGAGAATAGCTGAAATGCAATTGAATTTGAGAAACTGGCGAGGAACAATTTAAAAAGACAAAATTCATACATACCGTTGTCGTTTCCCTGGGTCGACTGCGCCTGTGTGCTGGGCGGAGTTAGAGAAGGAATCGTATTTTCACCTGAAGTCGTAATTTGGCTTGTGGGCTAGAAATGCAAGAAAGGAGCGTTTGATCGAAATATTCAAAGACCACAAAATAAACTTACATTCGAGTGTTCAGAGATCGCGCTTGTCTCCTGGGTGGCAGGGTCAGCGGCTCCAGCCTTGGCCTCTTCCTGGATCCCATCTTTGGTGGCAAGCATGCCAGATGTGAGGATCGGTTCAAGTTCCTTCGATTTCCCTTTTGCGCTAGCTTGATTCTGTAGGGGAGGGTGGCCAGGTCCGTCCGCCTTGGATTTGAGCAGGTCGTGGGCTGGGGCAGAGGAGCGCGGGCTGGGCGAACTGACAGCGGTGGGAGAAGCGGGGGGTGAGCTTTGATCCTTGAGCCTACGTCTGGTTGTTCTGCGGGTTGCGCTGGTATTTACCCCTGGAATACTTTTGCGTTTGGTCCCGCTAGTCTCCCCCTTCTTGGCAAGTGCGGCCTTGGCAGCCTTCTGACGCCTTTCCTCTTCCTTGATTGGCTTTATTAGATGGTTCCAGGCTTTATCGCCAGCCTTTTTCCACCAGACAGGCCTCTTGTCCTCGGGCTCAACTGGCGTAAAGCCAGGGGAGCATTCGGCGGCTTCCCCCGGGATATACGTCCATGAATCGACGACGGAACTCCAATCTTCTTTGTCGCACGCTTTATCGGGTTCCAGCAAAGCATAGCTGTAGCCCTGACCCGTTTCGAGCCACAAAATCTTCTCGAGCCTAAGGTGCATGAGGCTGTAAATTATTATATACACTAGGTCGCGTTCCATTCCACTTACCCGCCCCGCCAATGTCGATTGCTCTCCTTCGTGATCTTACACAGGTTGTTCAATTGAACGACTTCGATGTGTTTGCCCGGGAACTCTTCATCCCAGCGTCCCGCCCAGATAAACCACTTATACTCGCCAGTCAATGCAGCGGCATAACCATAGGCGGTCACCCCGGTCCACCAAGCCTCATCTCGGACACTAGTAGGATAAACGAATTTCCCATTCTTGAAGAAAACAAATCCGTCGAGTGCCCTAACTCTCACTACGTCATCGGTTAATATGTATAAGAACCACCTCTGGTGGCGAGCACGCACCTTTCCCCTGGCTCGGCTTTTGGTTGATCTCTGTGTCAAGCACAATGTTCTCCGGTTTGATAGGGTGAGGTTTGTAAATATCTGAAACCATGGGCGGAGCTTGGACAGGCATGATCGCGTCGTGTCGTGATGACTTGGCGAGAGGGGAGTAATTGAAGTGGGATCAACAAAGGGTTCGAAGCTGAGACCTATCAAAGTCATGTGACCATGTCAAACATTGGAGAACGCGAGGTTCCAACACCACAACAGACGTTAACCCGAAACAACCACCTTCGACCAATCTGTGCTCGTCACTCAATTAGGTAAACAAAAGGTTATAGCTAAAAGCAGACCTTGATTTTAACAACCCTGATTCTCTCTTCCCGACCTCTATCTAGTTCACTGTGATCGACGAACATGGCTCAGAATATCATATCCTCTTCTACCTGTCCGAGTGATCGACTCCGCCCTATAAACTCTCGAAAGCATCCTTCGCGCTTCTCAGAGATTGTTTCGGCTATCGCACGAACGGAAAGCATGATAATTCTTTCAGGCGATGTGGCGTTGAGCAATACTGGGCTTCTAGTACGTTCAAATGCAATGCTAGCGAAACATTGGAACATGGGCTAACTAAAAATAGCCTCTCGATACATCTATCCCTGTACCTAATGATCAGGCTGATACAAGGCGCGTCACGTTAAGCAACCTTCTAAGGGATTGTGATCCTTCGACCGTTCGACCGGAGGAGGTGCCTAGCTCGAAGCTAGCCTTACTAAATAGTGCTATGGCTTATCGAAGAATTCTTGCCCGTAAAGCAAAGTCAAACACCTTCCTAGACTTCTTGAAGAGGATGTCTGATGAAGATCGACTGATGTTTTGTGTAACGACAAGCTTCGATGGTCTTGAGGCAGAATCAGCGACCGGTTTGGCAGATAAAGTGATAATGCTTCGTGGAGACAATCGGGTACTCCGATGTTGCAGCCGAGGATGTGAAACGATGTCCATCGATGAGACTATGCTCTTAGACATGGCAATGTCCAATTCAGGAACTGTCTTGTGTCCGGGTTGTAGTAAAAAAAGTGAGTGGTATTGTACCACTATTGTGTGGCTTAGGTCATACCTTGTCGTATGCAGATGTGAAGACAGCGAAAGCGAGACGGACGGGCAACGATGCAACCCGGGCACTTCGCCCAGCAGTACAGGATTCAATAACTCAATCGATGATGCTAAGTGACGAAGTTGCGCTTCTACACCAGGCCGCTGCGACCTGTCAACTTCTGCTGATTGTTGGTGCACCTCCAAGATCAGCTGAACTATTGCAGTTGGCTCGAGATTTAGCTTCGGCAATCCACGAAGCATATGGTGCAGTAATATTGATTGACACTGAAGCGATTCAAGGTTCAAACCAGTACGAACACATCGATATTCACTTGCAGTGCGATATTCAAGAAGGCATCAGTCAGGTGATGCAGGAAATGGATCAGGTGGGCAACACAATATTTTCTTAGATGTGCCATGATTCGCTAAGACAACTATTCAACATAGCTCCCTGTCAACCCCAATGCTACGACCAGCCATCAGGTGGACGATAGTGATCTTTGGTTCAACGTATGTCATTCTCTTAAAGCCCCACCCTACACTAAGGCACTCACACTGAGCAGGCAATCAACAACGAGATCCCTTGACAAGTTGTTCCACAAGAGAGCACATATGTGGGTCCGGTATGCTGCCATTGTAGCTGTGGGATCACGGATTACCTTGTTCGGTGCAACCGTTGCGAGGCTCATTTTTGCTATCGCCGTGTCGACGAAAATCACTCGGAGGAAGCTGCCATTAAAGAACACCCCTTGGACGAGGGACAATCCAGCGAAGAGGATGATTTCCCATTCTATGAAGCATGTATTGTCTTCAACATGTTCTCAAGGGACTTATCACCACCGCCTTCAGTCTCGCAAGCGAAGTATGATTTTGTGTGTTTCAATTGTTGGGACCACTCGAAGAAAGGTCTTTACCCAGTGAGTAATTTCCGAAAGCTCCTGGATGATTACCCTAATATACCTCTAGCATTTCGTTCGGCCTGTGGCGCGTGATAAGATTGAATCGGTAGATCTGCCATGGCCCCGCCTGGCTCTAGTAGTCTACTACATCGAACAGTTTTGGCCGCAAGCCAAACATATTTGTACGGCCATTGGCTCTTTGTGGAAACAAATGGGATGGCAGGTGCGTAATCACACAGTCAAGAAAGTTGCATTAGTGTAAAATGAATGCAAATTTACAGTGCATGATTGAACCAGTTAAACTGGAACACATCGGTGAAAGGGGGGAAGCGTTCTTGGATCTGTAAGTTTTCAGTTTCATGAGTAAAATTCGATGCTTGACGATGTACCTCACCACCCCTAGTTCTTGGGAAAACAGATCGTATGAGTTGATGGTGATCTATATCACACACGGGTTGATAGGCGAAAAAGGATATCAGCTAACGTCTACCGAAGCACTTCGTCCCCGACAGGTTAGTGGAGACCCGAATCCTAGTTGGAAATCATTGTATCAAACTGATTTGCGCGATAGTTTTTGGAAAAGACATTATCGATCGCTGATCGACCGCTCATAGGAGCCAGGTCAAAGAGAGTTTTCTTGCTTTGCTGCGGCCATCCACTACTCAACCCTGAATTCGTGGACGACTTGCAAGATTGGATTGATAGGTATGTTTACAAATCTGTCTAATGATGAATGAATACTAATCCTACACACGAAGTGCGGGCGTCATCGACACCATTGTTGGCTGTTTGAACGTCAAATTCTCCCCCGCATATTTGGTTAATCTCCTGGCGAAATTGAGCAAAGCATTGGTCGAGACGACGACCGAGGCTTACAAAACCATACACCACACCTGGATGCGCGATAGCATCGCATGCAGTCACACCGATTTACTTTGTCTTGCAAAGACTCGGCCACCAGAAATGTGGTTGTATGCGCCATTTAGTAGCCGTCCTCTAGGCAAAGCTTTGCCGAGCTTACTTAGCGTTTGCCCATGCATAGCGAAATCACACGACGGACAGGATACTCGATTGAAAAGGCGTCGGAAGATTTGGAAAGTCGAACATGAAGGTCACCCTGGATCCAATTTGCGGGATGTGAAGGTGAAAGCGATCTGTGGAGCATGTAGACAAACATGGCCCCTTCCACATGAATCGCTGGCAGGAAAACTTGTGAGGATCAGTGGTGTTTATGGGGTAATCCTTCCATATTTTCTTGAGGATACTGATACCGAAGAATAATTTCTATTCGTCTTCACATGATATATACGTTTCATATATATATTATATATAAGACCAACCTAACAAATCATCATGAAGATTATATAGTATATAATGAAAACGGTGGCAAATTCAAATATCGACCGACAACCTCTCTAAGCATTGAACATTTCAAGTGATAATTTGAAAAAAATTATAGAAATATGATTTTCCAACTATATTTATATATATACTACTCGAAAACTACCAAAGGCGTTCATGGTTGGCTAGAGCTATCTCTAATTGCCACCCATTCGCGCAGGTTCATCCGGCCAAGTACGGCAGAGGTACAAAGAGCTAATGGTTCCTCCGCCCCGAAAACGGTTGGCGGAGAATCACCAATTCTTTGATACCAGCCAACATTGCGAACGAAAAACCGACTCAATAATATTCGCCCGCAAACGGGCAATGAACAGGGGCATGGCCCATAACAATTGAGCCGGGTAATCGGCGCAAGAAAGCCAACCCATGGATGCGCCAAGCGAGCAAAACTGATATGTACACAAAGAACCGATGTTCGTCTGCCCCGAAAACGGTTGGCGGAGAATCACCGATTTTTGGATACTACCAGCATTGCCAAAGAAAAACCAACTCAACAATATCCACCCGCAAACGGGCAATGGACGGGCATAGCCCATAAGAATCGAGTAGGTTACTTGGCGCCGTAAATCCAGCCTGCTCAACCAGGTCCGCCCGCAACCGGGAAAAAGGACAGGGCATAACCCGACGAGGTTAAGCAGGCCAGGTACGGTGCACACCTGACGAGTGGGCAACTTGCTGCTCAACCAAATCCATCTGAGACCAGATATAACGGACAGGCATTGCCCACACAGGATGAGCAAGCGAGGTAATCCGGTGGCGCCGAGAATAACAATGTGCAAGACTCGCCCAACTAGTCCGCCCACTAATGGGCATTGTGGACAGGGCATAGCCCATGACAGCTGGGCAAAGTTTGCCTAAGGCCGAGTGAAGGAGGACGCGAGGTGGTGGTGGTTCTGGAGGAAACAACAAAGATCACGTGTTGGATCTTTTTATGCACGTGATGTCAAAACAAATCCACGTGACGCATCACATGACACATTATCAATTGCTAATGTTCAACGCGATGTTGACTCGGCAGCCCAGTGACAATCCTGCGTGCCAGTATTGCAATCTATTAGGCGGCCCTCTACAAGGAGGGCACTGTACAAAAGCCAAACTAAATACTACTCCGGGTGAACAATAAAACACAGCAACGCCACTAACAAGGCATAACAATACACGGTGGCCAAGGGATCGAACTAAACACGAAGCATGCCGGGGAACCAGGTCTTGAGGTGAACATGAAGGCGCAGGGTGGGGGTGCGGTAGGGCAACGCTGAGGCTACAGCGACCGCAACGATGCGCGGGCGGCTTACATACCCAACTCACCCACCAAATGAGTAGGTAGGATGGGGGTGCGGCGGCACAGAGGCATAATAACCCCTTGTAGAAGAGGGGGGAGGGAAACATAAGGCCAAACCCTCAACCCCCCGGCGGTGAGAACCAAGAGGGACCTGCCATGTACCCCACAACACTAATGTGTAGCCGCCCCCGGATATAATAACATTGCCAAGCTATATATATAATATAATGCAATTCAGAGCAGATTACCACCGGGTAGTAAAGGAGTATCAAACCAAGGACTAACTACCATTTGAGATTAAAACGTATTGTTGGGTGACAGTCGCTGGGCTGGCGAAGGGATAGAATAGTTGACAGTGCACCGCTCTGTCCGCATATAGGGGTAGACTTACTCCATTGCCGAAACTAACCAGGATAGTACAGTGAGTGGGCGTTCCACACTGTGTAGAACGATTCGTAACACTGGATTAAGAGTCTATATATCAGGCCAACTTCAGCTATCACTGACCACCAATGCGTTGCAGTTTATTTTATTCCAAGATAAACAGGGATGAATCGCCCATTATATATTTACAGATATCGGCGTTTGCACATCAGTCAATCATGTTCAGTACTTGATGAAGTCCAGTCCTTAGCAGCCTGCCTGCCCGATCTGGTCCACAATTCACCAAGGTCAAGTGGCCATGGCTTACCCTCAGAATGAGGGGGCTAATGATAGGTCGATTATAAGATGGCGGGTGTTTCAAAGTTATCATCAGAGCACTTACCAGCATCTTGATCCGGACGTTAGCACTTTCATTGAATTGAAACGATTTTGTGGTCGGATCCCATCGTTCCTCTGTAAACGTTGTGTCCAGATTCTTGATATGACGCCGTGGACCTGGGTGTATGCCAACTTGAAGTTCTACGCTGCAGCAAGAAGATCGGTAGACAAACACATTCTCGATCTGGTTTTGCCGTTCGGTTTTGAAACGCCATTTCCGGTCGCCCTTTGAACAGCCACACATAGCGTGTACCAGTGGGAGCGGAACTCCGAAGGGCCGTGTCGCAACTGGGGAATGAAGAACAAGCTTGAAATTGAACGGTGACTCCAATCTTGTTCGATCCATGATCAACAGTCCTGTGTGCGTACGAGCATCCGCTGATTTCCCCCAGACACGAAGGAGAGATGACTCGAGACCAGTTCCAAAATAGTACAGGTTCACGAAAATTTCAGGCAGTATTGGAAGATACTCGCACAGAAGAAGTGATGCTGTTTCTGGCAGTACGAGAGATATGAACGGAGTCCTATGAATGAAACATCAGCAGAGTTTGAAAATGTTATGAATCAGGCGCACTGAGTTAAATAGCTCTCGATAAGTCCCAGCGATCCTTTGACTTTAAGGTTGAAGCCGCAAGCAACACCAAAAATACGAGCCGTCAATGCTTGGGTTGCGAAACGATTCAGGGAATGTAAACAGGACTCAAGGAACTGGGCCTCGCTCACGCGGCCATCCTGTTGATTCCCATGCATCGAGGTATGCCACCAGCCACCCTGTGGGTCGCCTTCTGTGAGGAAAATCACAGCCAAGTGGTAAGGCGCAGACCTGGGTAACCTTTGAAGAAGTCATATTCATAAGGGTGTCAGGGGGCAGAACGGGATCTTGGCGTACTCATCGAAGAAAGCCTCAGCTTCATGGGACCGGATCCCATGATGTATAAGGCGAGTTTGCCATGCGATGTTGACGAAAAAGACTTGCAGTGAGGATGTTATTTGCTCTGCAAGCGTTTGAGCCGCAGCAGCATGCGAGTTGAGGTGGTAAATAACCAGGGCCAGTGAAGCTCGCGATGCGGTACGCATTGTTGTCCTCGCTCCACGATTGATAAAGTACTATTGTATGGATCAGTTAGCTCAGATTAATCAAGTATAAAACTCACTCCAATAGAGTGAAGTCGATGCTCTGCAATGCAACTCGGACAAGGAAAAGGAATCTCCCGGTTATTTGCCATGCTCGCAGGGATGCTCACGCACGCCTCAGGTTCCTCCATCGCTGCAGAAGTTTTCTCGCCAATGATATCATAACAGCAGGCTTTTGAACACATCGAACATTCGATTATATTGCCCCCATCCTCGCAGATGTAGCAATACTTAGAGTTATTAGAGGCAATAATTACCACAGGAGCGAGAACTCACCTGATCCTTTTGCAACTCGTTCTCTTCTTGATGCACTGTGGGGAGTGCTAAGGTGAGTTCTATCTAATGCTACACCAGAGATTTACTTACTTAAAGCTGCGTTGGTGGTAGATGTGGATTCTAGGTACAACAATGATGCAGCTTACCGGAATCAAACAAACAGGGTCCTATCACGTGCCAGCCATCGATGGCACTTTGACCTGGTCCAGTGCTCAATATTTATGTTGCCAAATGATCGCTTCGCAGCAGCATGATTGAGAAAAAATATGGATTGGCGCGAGAAGACATCAGTACACATTCAGTCATCTCGGAGGGGGATATTGAAAATTTGAAAATTTTTTTAACAGCCTGCAAAGGTACACATCAGCTCGTCAAGGAACCAGCCCATGCGTGGAGCACCGTTCATCCAGAGGAAAAAGCTTGGCATTATCAAATTCAATGACAGAGTGGTCGTGAGACTCATCCGAATTTGTGTTGACCACATTAGAATTCGTCTTGTTGGTTGACGATCCAGGCACCGACCAGATGGATTTCTTGGACTGCATATTGACAAGATGTTTAGGGCTTGCCATAGTATCAGCCGCTGCACTATCTGCAAATGTTCAGCTTGTGGAAACCTATCTATGTCAAGTATAATAGTTACAAACCTTGAATTGGCAGCATCAATTTACTTACAACGGACGGTGGATTGTCGTGCAAATATGCATCATTTGAAGGCTGTTAGAAAACAAACCGTGTTCATCCCAAGCACCTATGCTTTAGAGCAAAAAGCAACCCACTGGGGGTGAAGATATAAGGCTCCGCTGAATAATATCCCGCCAGGTTCTGCGCCCTGCGATATGGTTAGTGAATAATAACGAAAACACAGGGTCAGAGAGGGCTCTTGCAAACTTCCGCTCTGACTTCTGAGGCCAATAATGCATCTATCAGTAAATTGCATACCTGATTCAATTGGTCCTTGGAGCCCCTTGCTATTCCATGATCCTTGGGTTGGTGTCTTTCCCAGATTGGAAGCATGAGAGGGGCTACCAGCCAGCGATTGCTCTGCCACCTCTGGAGGGCTGGACAAGGTTTCATTTGGTATAGCAGAATTTGGGCCAGAAGAACAAATTGAAATTTGAGGGTTGGTTGCGGAATCTAATTGCCCTTCATGCCGTGGAAGTTTGGTCTTCCGCTTTTCTCTGGCATCTGATGTCGCCTTGCGCTTCGACAAAAATCCTGGCTTTGCAGTGGGGCTCTTCTTGCCTCTGTTTGAGGGACGGGCTGCGTACCCTGTGGCGACTGCTTGAGAAGCTTCCGCTTCACGCTCACGTGCTCTGTGAGCTCTAATCATATGGTTCCACGCTTTGTCACCTGCTTTGACCCACCAATCCGGTCGTTCTCCATCAGGCTTGATAGGTGTAAATCCTGGGTTTGATTGGTTTTGCCCATTCGGTAATTTGATCCAGGATTTGATCACATCTGTCCAATGACCGCAATCGTATTGTGCCTCGGGCTCTAGCAAGGCATAGCTAAAACCCCCACAGCTATCAAGCCACAGGATATCCTCGAATCTGTACTAGATGTTAGCTCTAAATGTCTCATCGGCTAGCTTTGTTTGAATTGCTTGCCCGCCGCACCAATGACGGTTTTTCTCCTTCTGAAGTCTTTGAAGCTTCTTTATATGAACGACTTCAATATGTTTTCCACCATATTTTTCATCCCATCGCCCGGCCCATATGAACCATCTGTAGTCGCCTGTCAAAGCTGATGCATATCCATAGGCCTCCACACCCTTCCACCAACCAGGCGTTTTGTCATGAGTGGGGTAGACGAATTCGCCATTTTTCACAAAAACAAAGCCGTCCAGTGCTCGCAATCTCACTGCAACACATTTTAACCACATATCTCATATCGCACAGGCCACTGACTCATTCCTGGCTTTAGCTCACAGTCATCCTCAGTCTCCAAAAAAATGGTTTCTGGTTTGATAGGATGTGGTTTGTAGATTCTTTCAATGGTTTTACGCATTTTGGACGGCATGATCGTGGCTTGGAGTTCTTGTGAGGTTAAGGGCAAGATGACACCAGATCAAACAATATTGTTGAGGGGCTGTGGAAGTCACGTGAGATGAAAGTTGGTCAGGCGTTGTGTATGATAAATAACGGTCACATGATTGAATGCGTGAAACTATGTCACGTGGCTCAATTCGACGTTGACTTCTATCTCTGTGCCACAACAATCCTAACTTGTGAACCCCCTGTGATCGAGCTGTCCCTGGAAATCTCTTTCAAGACTTCTTCTCCCTACCTATTTGCAAAAATCACCAATGCTCACTGTGGACGCTCAACAAGTATGGAAGCGAATGAACAAGAGAAGTAACCCTGCATCTGAAGGAGAGTTCTTGAGGACTGAGCAGGCCCTGGGACATCTTGCTGCAAAGCGTGAGTCAAATATGTTTTACACATCTCACACACTTAGTTTTCTTCCCCTTCATGCTTGGTGTTGAAGAAAGAGCCCGGGTATTAGGCATGTTCCACTGCTCTCTCGATGGTGTGGTCGGTCACATTCCTGCGGATCGACTCTTCGACCAGCAATTCGATGGCATTCGTTTCGTAGGGGCTATCTCCACCTTGTACGGTCAAGATGGTCTGCACTCTCAGTGTCTTTGGTACGCTCAGGACCAATTTGACTGGTTTTGGGTCGAAATCAATGAGGTACAGACCATCGAATTCAGAATTGACTCCCGTTTCAGGGGGGGGTAAGGTGACTTTTCTTTTACCGAGGTTTAAAGTGTTCATGTTTCAATTTTAGGTCCCCTTGCCTATGGATGGTTACACCGGTCGCTGAGTATGTATTGGCCACCCCACATGTGACATTCATCCACGAGTGGGACCATGTCCTAAACTTCTTCGAAGCCCCACACTGTGATGTGTGGCCAAGGGAAGGTATGCGTCCCGATTGGTGGCCCATCCAGAGCTGTGGGCACTGGCCGGGTACCCAACGCCCTGGGGAGTTGCCAAATGTGGTCTCCGTCGATGAAGAATTGCGGCAACTGACTGCACAGCTCACCATGCATCCAAGCTTGAAGAGTCAGCCATGGTGTCGCCTTGAACCTAGAGGTGGCAAGAGGTTTCCAGGTCAACGGCGCCATACTTTGAAGCAATTGCTCAGCTGGGATGTGTATTTCAATAGTGGTATCAAGGTAACAGATGGGCAAAAACAGGACGAGGAAAGTGATCGGCCTGTTGTGCAGAATGGGCGTGGGTGGAAGCGGAAACGGGCTGGAAGAGATGTGCGGAGGACTAGAAAAAAGGGCACCCGATGACCTCGGGGTGTAGTCCCAATTTTGTAAACCATTGCGCACGGCTCCCTATTTTATTCAATTAATTTCGAATGCCAATCCAAATGCTAGGCTGAACAGTGACTGTCATGGGGGAAATAATATTATTGTACTAGTACAAGTTAAATCCACCCGCGGTTCAAACAGAAAACAATCATGACACAGACTTTGTCCTCGTAGCAGTGCATTACCCCCACCAGTTCAGACGTTTCAAGCTTCCATGCTTGACCACAAGACGAGCATTTCACGACCAGTCGAACGTCTCTGACAGCACATCCACAAACTCCATCGTGTATAGATTCCCATGCCTTTGGGCGGATATCTTCTTCAGCAGTGTTACAAGGGCAAACATCTTCAATATTCGGCAGTGGCTTTCCCAGTGGGCGATCGTCGAACACAGATGCCAAAAGCATCGTGGTGCGTGCATAGTGTGCAAAAACAACAAGGTCTGCACTTCTGAACAACGCTTCACCCCACATCCACTGGGTCTTGATGAGATCAACGAAATTTAAAGTCTTGTCGTCATGGTAAATCAGAACTTTCACCAGAAAATCAACCCAGTTTTTCGTTGCAAAAAAGGATAGGTTGAGGCAAGCTATGACCCCTTCAAATACATTTTGCCTAGGTGGATGTTAGATCGCCAAGTAAGGAAACATTGAAACATACTGTCTGAAGGATTCCTCTAAGAGGGACATCCCTTCCATGTCCAGTAATTCATCCGCAGCACAAATCATGAGGGATATGCATATATGGCTTTGTTCTGAAAGTTCCTTCATGCTAAGTGCCGACTGGTCCAAAAGCTAGGCCAACTTGAGTCGAGCGATCTGGGGACAGAACATGCACGAACCTCGCGAATTCCTTGCCCAGGCTCAACAGGCTCCCAAGCTTTGTGCAAACGAAGCACGAAATCGGAGAGATGAATGACAACCATTGCATAGTTCGTCCTAGCCGGGTATTGTCAGACTAGGTATACGAATGCCTTAGATTTGTTACCACGAAGGGATTTGCGATGAGATTTTCCCTGTTCCTGATAATGTAACGATATAAGTACGGCACTTGGTTGCGTTAGCCTAAATTGCTTGATTAAAAGGTAAAAACTTACTTCCCAACTGCATTCCGCTCCCATGGTGAGTAACTGAAGTGCAAAGCCTTGAGCAAGTGTTGTCAATGCCCCTGAATGACAAATGAGGAACAGGAACCGTTTATCACTGGTTGGTGGGCATGTATTGCCGGTCGTCGGCCCTCCCACTGATGTGCGCGATACATCCAACGAGGGCCAAAAGTTGGATGTAAGGGATGGAGCTTCGTTGATCAGTGGGTGGGCCTCTCGATTGCACCATGCCTGCAATGTTCTCATCACCTAATCAGAAAATAGCTTTGAGCAGAGAAGTGATATTCTTGGCCGCATTTATGTACCTTCCTCCTAGTTGCGCCAGGTGGTACCATCTGAAGAGATGTTAGCTTTGAAAAACTCTGTCGTTGGACCCTCACCGCAGCCGGGTAACAGGCCATATCCATTGCCCACACATCGATCTCGGTTTGTAGTTGCAGGTCGAAGTACTCAGCCCATTTTCCGTCTGATAATTTGTCACGGTTGACATACACCACCACCCCCCCTGAACTATGCACTTTTTTCGCCAACGATCTTACCAATTTTGCTGCACCATCCGTTTTGATCGATGTTCCTATCACAAGGAAGACGTCTGCATCCCCGTCCACTTGCTCCAATTGGTCGATATCCTTTCCATCGCACTCTAGCTCCCAGGAGGCCTCGTTATGTAGTATCTGTGGCAAGAGGAGCCCGGGAGGAAGTCGGCGTAAGTCCCATTTACAATTGGGGCCCTTGGTTTCACCTTGTGAATAGAGGCTACCGGTTATGTCCTTAAGCCAATCGAGAGGTGCATGTCTTACCTCGTTTATCGCATTTCCTACATTGAACGAATCCATCCTCGATGAGACGTTGATCCAAATCCTGTGGATTGTCCTCGGAAACTTGCCCGCATCGGTTGCAACTTAGCTGCTCAATATTCCCATGAAGCTCAAGAACCACCTTCCACATATCTGAACGACCACGGGTCTGTAGGCCATCAATATTTTGAGTATAACAGCGAAGAAGGCGTCCAGTTTTGTGAAGCTTCGTAATGTACTTATGACAATGAGTGGGTTGGGCGGCCCGAATCTTGGTTCTGAAAGCGCCAATAGCACGGCCGCATGCAAGCAGTTTTTGAGGCTGCAGCAGCGTCCGGGCATCGAACAGTTCAGCACCTGAAAGGTTCACTTGATGTCCGAGTGATTTCTGTGTATATAATCCATTTGCTGACCGGAAGTCCTAGGAATAAGCATCGCAACACGATTAGTGCACTTTTTCAGCTATATGTTGCATCTCCCACCGGAATGCCAGCGCTCGTCGATATTCCAGCACCACATAGGATGGTGAGATGTTGGGCTGTCGCAATAGCACTTTGTATTTGGCGATAAAACTCTCGATCGGTCGCTTGATCGCTAAATATTATGGGAATACCATGTTCTTGTGAACGAAGTTTGTTGGTAAATCCCTGGCTTGCTGAGTGACGACTGTGGTCCATGTGAGCTGGGTTGCAGCAGGTCTACAATTGGAACAATCAATATAGAGATGATCACAGATTTCACGTATTAGGGGGAGTACGAATGCACACACTGAGTCGTTGGCTGGTTAGCCAGTTTCCAAATGGTGACCTCCAACTCCCCCCTGAACAGAGTGATCCGATAGCCCGGCCATGAATACCAGCCAATGCTTCCGCCACGCCACCATCCGATCCACCATCGGGTCTCAAGGACCCTGTCCATCCCACCCCCCGGACACCACTCGCTTTTCACCAACCTAAACCTGAAAATGATTAGGTGGCTCGATCAAAGTATTTGTTTTGTTTTATTGATCCATGATCGGGAGTAAATCATTCAGCGCGTCAATCGTGGCTGGGTGACCAGGGAATAGAACAGATTATTGGGCTGTGACATCATCTATCAATTTTTTAGTTCAACGATCAGCTGCGAACAGAATTTGTTTGCGAGGTGGCTGGCCTTCCGATTCATGTAAAAGGCAGGGTGGTCAAGCATACCAGAACTAAGGACCAACCAATCTGACGAACAATGGGCATATGGTCTTCTAGCGACTTCTAGCTACTAGAGACTGGTCGTTCAAGCAGACGCCTTTGTGGCTGTTGTCTGTTTGGTTGTCGCCACAGCCTGGAGACTTACACAAACAAGGGTAAAGCAGCAACCGATCGTACCATATCATTGGAACCGCCAGCCATCTGCCCTTGGCAGTCCTCCGGAGTATCAACCTTCCCTGGGCTTCCTTCCACCTGGGTCACAGAATTGCAATAATTGTGATGCCAAGCACTCAGGACACTTTTGGGTCGATGGCCCATTGTTAGGTGGCTGTATTTGGCAAGGTTGTGGTCTTGGTTTTCAGGTTAGTGGTCTAGTGTTTCGCCACCCCCACCTAACCTGTTGAGGGCGCTTGATTTTGGTTTGATTCATTGGTTGGTTGGTTTTGCTGGAACAGCCCTAAACCCTAACCCTGTGCCTGCCTCTCCTTGGGGATATAGTCATCAGCGAGTGTTTGCACTCTGCTACCTTGTACGTTTGACAATCCAAAAATCTAGGGAGGAATTTTAAGTCATATTCAAAAGCTTGACATCGTTTATATAGACTATCAGATTTGCTGACTGAAACCGATTTCACTGCCATGGAAGAACAAGCTGATTTGGCAGCCAACCGAGACCTACGCAAAAATGTCGATAAGAACTTACCTGACCCGATGCGATGTTCACTCACCCAATGGTGCGCGATATGGAGAAGGCTCAAGGAGCGCCAATCGGTGCAGGAGCGTGACCGGTTCGCACTCACTGGGGGATTCTCAGATCCCAACTCTGGGAATCCCACCCGGTCACAAATGGATTTTCATGACCATCGAATCCCAGATCATGTTGCTACCACTCAGCACAGTGATATCGACTCTGTCATCGGAATCGTGAAGAATGGCTTTCCAATTGCGCACGGCGTTGTGCTCAAGTACTTTATGCTCCTAAGCCCGTCACATACGCTTGATTCGAATCTTCACCTGCCTCCGATTCTAGTGCAGGATGAACACGGTCCAAACAAGGTAAGCACAAGGGGACTGAGTCAGTCCCACTAATACTGGTGGTTTGTCTCCTTTCAGCTTGTCGACCCACACAAAATCCCTAATGCGCGTTTCCTCGAGATGGAGCCACAGGCACTCGTCCGTATTTTTTTTCCTCGCTTAGAGCGCCGTGACGCCAAGAGTAATTGCCTCTATGACAAGGAGCTAGAGCTCCTATACGATCATGCGGTGCGGCCAGCTGCTGTGGCGGCCTTGCCTCGGGAATTAACAGCCGTCTGGCCAGCGACCTGGCTTGATGAGATGTTTCGAGCAACTCAGAATGCAGAGAACCATAGGGAGGGGAGGCGCGTGCAGCACACAGGGCGAGATATACATTCTGCTTTCCTCAATGGCTTTGTTGAGCACATGCGCACATTGGTCAACGCAAAGGAGGAGTTGCAGTGGGCCAGGTCGTTTTTCTTTATTATCGAGATGAGGGGTTTGAAGACCAGAGATGGTAGCATGCACATGCCCCCAGACCAACCTATCGCCGCTGATGGTATGTTACTTTACCTGTCGCCCCTTGTAAACCACCCACTAATTAATAATAAATAAATGACAAACAAAAAACGACAACCGCGATACACCGTATCTGGATTATCTTTCAGATGGAGATGGGGAACTTGATGCAGAGAGCCCCAGGGTGCAAGCGATCGAGCGGGTCCTGTCCAGTTTCCACACTGCTGAGTTCGAAGAAGACTGCTGGTTCCTTGACATCGGAATAAACTTCCTGCTTCCTTCCCCTCTTGGAGGGTACGCTTGTCCTCTGCCAGCGGCTGAGGCCCATGCCACCATCTTGTCTCATGTACTCGAACAGGATATGGCGACATGCATACGGTGGGCCAATGGCTATGGCGGCTACTACCAAAGGGATGAACTGGCCCAGCTCAAGGCGCTCGCCGGCTTCCGCTTCACAAATCCAAATCCCGAGGTTAATGGGATCTGTTACGTCCAGCTTTATACCAGTGACAAGAGCGTAATCTACAACCTCAATCTTCCTAATCATGCAAAACGCATCACCACCTGGCAGATTCTAGGAGACTGGGATAAGGCAAGAATGCACCACTTCCAACCACTGATAGCTGCGTTCAGAGAGGCCTCTGGTGCCCATGAAATGTCCGTCCGCTTGGAGGTCAGGGTCGAATTTTCCCAGTACCCTTTCGTACAGCTGCGGGTGCCAGATGAACAAGCACGCACTTGGATGTACTGGGCGGATCCCAAGGACTACTGGTGGGTGTATCAGTATTCTGACCTTGGATCCATCTGACGGCTATAAAGGGGCTGGAAGCTCTATCGTCTTGAATCCATCTACTCTGTGCTTCGGACATGGATGGATTCCCGGGCTCGATTTACGACCAACAAAATCCCAGAAGTCTGTACCCTACTGGTCTCTCTCGTTTGGATGGCAAATGCACTCTCAAATCGGCCAGATGAAGGCAGAACTTGGGACGAAATCCGTGACTCATCTAGCGTACATGATATGATCGACGGAGAACTCCTTCCTGTTTGGCCATTGCACGCACACTTCCTTCACTCCCTTCTCTATGCGCGCAACGAACAACCCAGAATGTCAGGCAACCGGGTAGTCAGCAATGATACCATACGCTATGTTTGTTCGAGCAAGCTACCACCGATCAGCGAGGATGAGCTCACGGCCCTGATCTCTGAGGTGAAGGAGCAGGAGCGAGATCTGCAGCCAGACGCATTGGACGAGGGACCAGGCCACCCACATAGGGTATATCCTGTGGCCATGGCGAACAAGCAACAGGTTGTCAGGGCCAAAGCTAGAGAGAGGCAACCTGATCAGTTCGCTGATGTTCTTCCAGAGCCCGAGCCAGTTCGTGGCTATGACTCTGAGGACGAAGATTATGAAGAGCGCCCACGACCCACCCCACTCAGCCAAAAGCTCACCGACATCATATCCGACTTACCTATTCAAATTTTCCAGAAGTGCCCTCAGCAAAAGTCGGGGCATTCATGGTGTGCGTTTGATAGAAGCTCCCCCATGATCAGGCATGATGTTTTCTGCAGCTTGGAAACACTTGATTTGCTGTTCCCATCTCACATCCGGTTCGGCTCCGAAACTGACAAGTGGACTGTGACGGTCGATAGACTGTTTCCAAAGTTCACCCCGGTACCTGTGACGTCGGATCAAGGGCTACATTGCCTAAAGGCGCGGGATGACTTCAGGAGTCTTCAGGGTGGGGTGCCACGAGAGCAACGGGATGAATTGGTGCGAATAGCTCGTCAGTACATCCATGACCATTGGGTCTGGTTGCCATATGGAGCACCCAAGTCCCACCTGTGGGCGACAGGAGTCAAAAATGTTCCAAAGCATGCCTCCCATGTGGGAACTCTCAAAGGTGGCCCATGGATCATAATGAACCCAGCATTTGTATGAATTTTAATATGTTGTATGCGTAGTATCTCGTTCTCGTATATATTAGCTGTGTTACCTCAAAATCATCATTTCAATTTTGGATCTTGTACACCGGTTGGTATAGACCCTTGTATCAGCAACCTTTTGATCACATGGACATGTCGAAGATTCAGCAGAAGTTCAGCTTAAGGTGAAGTCACGTGCACACCATGTGCCTTTGGAACATTTTGCGCCTTCTCTCTAAAATTCCATCACACAGTTATTGCCGGTCGTGCCACTACTATATTCATTGACCCACGAGATCCAACACCCTCCATACCCTGGTTTGGGGCACCTGAAATTGATGCAATCCAATATCCCACAAAAACGCTTGACGCCCGTTACTCTCAGCAACCAGAAAAGAAAAGCTGATGGACAGCATACCCTGGGTACGGGACTATTTTTGCTCGTCGGTTTGTCTTCCCCAAAGAGAAACGCTAGCTAAACCATTTGGTACTAATGCGATTGTGGAAAGCGCTTCCCAGTCGATTTTCCTCGGAGATCAAGTGGAACCAGCACAGCATAGACTTTGAGGCGCACCAACATGTTGATTTGGCGGCCTCCAAAGCCCTTAGTCCAGAAGCTGGTCTAGGCGTTCACAGACGTTCGGCTTGCTCTAGAAATGCTCTCGATAAGGTGTGTATTTCAAGTAGCCAAGCAAATCGTGTGCATGATCCAATCATGTACGTTCACCACGAGCAGAAACCATGCATAGGACATAAGACTAGGCATTCCGGCAATCGTATTCCAGTTGCTAATGATATACTCTCACCGATGGGGGCACGTTTGTCTGGACGGCCAGAGGACCAGACATTTCATGATTGGGGCACAGGGTTTCTCATCAGGTGGATAATTCCTGAACGTAGCTCAAGTTTTAAACAGAGTCGTATGCCAATATGCAAGTGCATGTATAACCTTGTTTCATATTTGAATTCTTTCGCTAGACATTCCTTAATTAGTGGCCCAGAGATCAACGTATTGTTCAATCGGACATGGGGTGTCGTTCGGTTTCGGTATTCCACCAAGGCCGGGGGTCCTGCTCCAGATGATAGGGGTTCTCAGCCAATGAAAGGGTCTTCGGGGTCTTATTGGGGTGACCAATCGCATGAACCAGGCACATTCTTTTGTTCAGCAGGAACCACCGCTTTTCCACCGGCATCTCGGCAGCAGCCATTGATTTACTTCCCACAACGACGATATTGGCAGAGTAGGTCTCTTTTCTCCCATCCAAAAGTGGCACTGAATACTGCCTCGAAGCTCTAATCATCAAAAGCAAAAATGTTTGCACAACGTCGTTGAAAGCCACCAAGGGGCTGGCGCTGTTAGCCTTTCAGGGTATGGCCCTCGGGCTGATTTTCACGCACGCACCGACATCGGGGAAGGTTACTGTAGGCGTGTGTTTCCGTGAGGCTGACTATTCGCCTCTAGATCGCACAGCATGAAACATCAGATACTCCACTACTATGCTTGTTTCAGTATGGTCATGAATCAGCCAACCGACCTAATCCACCGGGATCATGTCGTTTAATTAATCCTTGAATTTCATATTGTGCAAAGCCTACGAACATCGGGATTTGGAACCATGTATAGTTTGGCTGCCCAAATTTTCAGTCCGCCGCGTTCAACCTCGCAACCTTTTCAACACTTTACATATCGTCAGAGCATCCAGCTCAAGTCTGATTTTTCACTTTCTCTATCTCTTTGCAGCAGCGTTCGAATACTGAGTTCCCTGACGAAGTAAGCATGTATGTCCTGGATATTACATCCCTAACGATTCACACAGGTCTTATCATGCCCCTTGGTACCTTAGCGACTTGTTTGCTGCCACTTCTGGCGAGTGTGCCGTCAGAAACCACCAACCCATTCGAGCATGCACCCTTCACCCTTCCGGTCTTTCGAGCAAACATGCTCCTGCCACCACTATCGACGGATGAACCGTTACAATTGTTTGAAGATGAATATCCGAATGTCGATAAAGCTTCCAAGTCTAAGCCACGTGTGGAGGCCGCCAATGGATTTCAATTCACCCAGAGTGTCCTTTCGAACTTTCCCTCAGGCCAAGCCTCGGCGTTTTCTGCAGACTCCTTGGCCCAAGCCAATCATTTCTATGGCACTTGGTTTTGGGCAGAGATTAAGCGGCAACGTGTGCTTGGATACAGCGCACATGACGCAGTCAAGCGGATTGACCTGGTCAATGCCAAAACCATCCTTAAGGGAGAGCGGACTGATGAAGGCTGGCAAGCATATAGGCGGCTGGTCCTGGCCTTGCTTGGTCGAACGGGAGGGGTGATGAGCTTGGCAGCAGAAGCCATGGTGCGGCATCGTGCTACACCTGCGGAGTGCTGGCGAGATGCCCGCGATGAAAATCGGGTAAGTGTTACATTTGCTTCGTGTGCTCACTGGCACTGGCACTGGCATACACTAAGCCCATTGACACTAGCGCAAGGTAGATGGGAGCCCGTTAAGCGAATATGAGGTTCCAATCCCATCTGCTGGACCCTTCACGGGTTCGCTAACACTTCTCGACGAGGTTGCTGAGCTTGTTTTTGGCCCAGAAGTTGTCAACGACCGCGGCTCTGTTGACAGCATCTACCGGGAATGTTGCAAGATCCTGGTCAATAGGGTGTGGGAGCAGATGGCTCGGAAGCTTAAGACGTGCATCAAGAAATCGAAGACTATGTGTGCTGATATGACGACGCTTATAGATTGTACGCCTCCTCCAGTCTGGTAGGGCGCTAGGGTACTCACACCTAACCATATGATCTATTAGATGCGAAGGAGACCGGAGAAGCTGGAAACCTTGTGGCCGCCCTTCGACATTTCAAGAAGTGGCGCACCATCGCTGAGAAGACGCTAGAATCGAAAGACCTCCCATTTATATCACAAGAGAAGGCACTCGAGGAGCTTTTTCAGCAACTTGGACATGACGAACAACTGGGCGATGCTGGTCAGTAGGCTCTTTCATTTCTGCACAGGCTGTTTCTAACTCGCAGTGAAGGAAAAAAGAAGGGCCAGGGATCTACTGGACGCAAATCAAAGTCAGGGTCGCTGTTACCGAGCGAGGCCGAGATAACTGCCGCACGCGAATACTGGAACAACTATTGCCAAAGTGTCCAGGACGACCAAGACTGTCCTGTGCCGGTGGGGCCAGTTGGGCCACGATTCAACCTTTTTGACGGTGACCAGGATGTAGGGATGG
>JBBBZN010000139.1:0-26504 GCA_037974915.1 Ceratobasidium theobromae | reverse complement strand
CAGGAGTGTCACTCAGTGCTTAACACAAGTCATGTGACCTGATTGATTGCCAATAGCTAGGCAAGACTCAGGACCCATCTATTTGATTACTAATCAATCACATGCCACTCCTGGCCCTCTCAGGATGGGTGGGAGTGTTGTCATGTGACTAGCTTTTTTTTTTTTTTTTTGGATACGATTTATAAGGCGGACTGCTACGAGGCAGACACCGCACAAAAGCCACACTAACTACAACACACCAGGTATAGACAAGCAACCACTGCTCCCCTGTCACGCGCGCAGCACCACAAAAGAAGGAAATGGGGCAGGTAAAACACCGAACGCCCAGGCGGGAGTACAAGACTAAGAGAGCATAGGGTGTGTAACAAACTGTATCTAAAGCATCTGTACGAAATCAAATGTCCACACTTGCAAGGGCAAGGAACTCCGCGACCACCTTCAGACCTCGGACCATCAAGAACATATAAGCCATTTCGAGCTGCTGACTAAACCCGTGAAGGAACCTGTGGGCGTGTTCGTGCCTAGGGCACTCCCGTATGATATGGGCCGTATCCTGTTTGGGGTGACCGCATTGGCATCCCAGTGAATCAGTCTTCCCACATCGGAAGAGATATGCGTTGTGTCTCCCATGGCCAGTAATTGCACGTATAATCTGCATATGAAGCTTTCTGTGTCTTCCCAGTGCCGCATGAAATGGGTGTAGGTGCAGGCGCGGGGGGTTCAATAAGGCGAGGGCTCCCATCAAGTTCGGATGCTTCTCTTTGAAGGAGAGCCAATGGGCCTCCCAATCGGACAGTAGGCGCTCCTTCACCTCCCACCGAATCTGGTCCGTAGAGACGGAGAATGCCAGGGTTGGGACGGTAGTAGCGTAGCGCTTTGCAATCACATCTGCCTGTTCGTTGCCAGGGACCCGGTGGTGTGCTGGGCACCAGGACAGTAGCAGGTCTAGGTGTTCATGACGACAAGTGATATCACATATCTCACGGGTGGCGCAGTTGAGTGAGCTGGGAGCGCCTTTGGGTTTGGGGGAGAGTAGCCCCTGGAGCATGCCAGTGTTGTCCGACATGATGTGGAGCAAGTAGAGGGGTGTCTGGGCTGCAAGCTGAGCCACTCGCGAGATGCCATCGGCCAGCGCGTGACATTCCGCATCGTATGTTGTGTGGTTGGGTCCTAAGGCGCCTCCACGGTGGTCAATCTCGCTGTTCCCGAGCTTTAGGCACCACCCCCACCCAGTGTGCTGGGTTCCGTCCTGAGAAAAACACGAGCCATCGGAGTAGAGTGTGGCAACTCCAGTCTTCTGGGAAAGGTCCACAATTCTGCTCTGCAGGGCAAGTGCGTATGCTTTCTTCTGTGCATCCCCTCTGCAGCTTGGCATCAAGATCGTGAGCCGGTCGTCAAGCTTGTTGACCCCTTCCCATGGCATAATGAGGTAGGGGGTTCTTGCCTCAGCACTAGGGGAGGTGTATGCCGCAAGCACGTTAATTGGGGAGAAGCGTGTGGTGGACACCAGCTCAGGCAGAGACGTCCGGAAAACATGTGGCAGTCTTGTGCAGACCTGGCTCGAGCTAGGCAGGTGGCGGAGTTTCGTGCTGTAGTTTCCACACTGACGGCGAATGCGAAAGACGATTGGTGGCATGGCGATCACGTGCTCTATCGTGGCAACGGGAGCGGTTCTGAAGGACCCAGAGGCCCATCGGCAGGCAATGTTCTGTATGGTCTGAAGGGTCTTGCAGTGGGTTTTGGAGTTCCTGCCATGAAACCACAAGGCGAAACCGTAAGTAAGGATCAGAATTATACAAGCATTAACAAGCATGCACGCATGATACACCGACAAACCCCTCAGGCTATTGCCTAGCATCCTCATCCCCCCCAAAATGCACTTGGCTCTGGTGGCCATCCTCGAAATGTGATCCTTGAAGTTCAGGCGCTGGTCTAAGAAGAAACCTAGCCACCTGACTGTATTCACACCTTGAACGATGTCCTTGGCCCTGTCCCTGAGTACCAGGGGCAGATTCTTGGTCATGTCCCGTGCGCTCTTTGCAAAGTGAATGAGCTCCATCTTGCTGTGCTTGGCGCTCAACCCCATATCCGCCAGGGCTTCGAGTGTGGCATGTGTGCCCTCGAGCAGGCCAGCTATACAACCTTCCTGCGTGTCGCTCTGTTTGAAAATGCAAAGGTCATCAATATAGGTCCGGACCTGCACCCCATGGTGCTGGAGTGCCGCAAGCATTGGCGCGGTGAAAATCAAGGCAAAAACAGGTGAGAGGGGGGAACCTTGGGGAATACCTTGCCCCTGCAGCTCAAAGGCTGTGCCGACCTCATCATTAATCCGGAACGACGCCGATTGGTCCGACAGGTAGCTCTTCAGCCATCCCAAGACTCGTGCGGGGTATCCCATCTTCTGCATGCACTTCCTGAGCAGCTTGTGGTCGATATTGTTGAAGTAGCTGGAGATGTTGAGCAAGGTAATGGAGGCCTGTTTCCTCTTTGCCCAAGCATTTTCAATGTCATGAATGAGCGACAGTCCAGTGTCCATGCACGAGGTCATGTCCTTTCCTCCAAACTGTTCGGGAGGGATCAGCTCATGGAGCCCGCTAAGCGCTGTGAACCTCGCTGCCATGATTTTCTCAAATAACTTCGACAGGGTCTCAAGGAGGGAGATGGGTCTGTAGGCTTTTGGGGAGGCAAAGTCAAACTTGTTAGGCTTTGGAATGGGTGCGATCAGTGTGTTTTTCAAACAGATTGGATGGAACTCATGTTGCAACATGGCATTATACAATGATTTGATCAGGTCCCCTCTGGCAGCAAAGGCCCACCTCAGGACTCGATAGTTGCTGCCATGGGCGCCCGGCGCTGACTTGTTGCTACAGCTTGCCAAGTTGGTAGCAATTTCGCCTCGGGAGATGGCAGGGAATGGGAGCTCGCTGTGCTGTGGCATTGCCCCCACCGATGCACCAGTTGGGACAGCTGGCGTGTACAGGAAGAAAGTCATGTGGAGAACGTCAGCCTTGGCCGTGTTGGTTGTTGCGAGTGTGCCATCTGGTTTCCTCAGTGTTGGAAGCCCATACGACTTCCTGCCCCTATACCATTGGTTAATTCCCCAGATGTTATCAGGTCTCACTGTTGAGCAAATTTCGTCGAAAAAGGACCTCTTGGCCTTATGAATGCAGTACCATAAGTGCAAGGTGCAGGCACGGATTTCCTCTCTGTCCATCTTTTCTTCTTTGGCCTTGACTACCCTCCCACACGCGGCAGAGCAGTCTTCGTTCCACTATGGCGCCCGTGGTGCTTTCCTTTGTGTGGGGCGGCTTTCCATGACTGTCTCAGTGGCCCAAGTGCACGTGCTCAGTATGCCACTGGCAAGTCTCTCCACCTCCTCTGGGCTGGAAACCTGGCTGGTAAGGCCAAGCTCTAATACCCTGTGCTCGAAGGCAGCAGTCCAGTCCTCCTCCAACAGAGGATCAATGATGAAACGGGAACGCCTGATCGGCTGTTCGTGAATGCGGGGGGCATGAATAGTGAAAAATATGGCGGCATGATCGGAGTCAAGAGAGTGTGGGAAAGAAGAGTCCCAGTCAGACACAATGTCCATGGAGAAAAGTATCCCATTAGCAATTGTAAAGTCAATAATGGAGGGCGCATGGCCCTGAACCCTTGGTTCTCGGGTAGGGTGATGGAGATCATTGAGTACATGGAGGTCACTATCCACCAGCCAGTCTGCGAACTCTCGACCTAGAGTCGAGGTTTTCACTTTCGCTCCCAGGAAGTCAACGAACTCTGGGTGTTGGATATTGAAATCCCCGCACACAAGAGTTGGCATCTCTATCATAGGAACTTCAAACAGGGCTCTGGCAGCTTCTGCATGCTTTGGGCCATGAAGGTAAACAGGTGTGATCTTAAAAAGGAAACCATTGATAACAATGTCCACAGTGAAAAAGAAAGGAGTGGCAGGGGCGAGAGGGTCAATCTCTGCCATGATGCCTCTGTCCTTACGGACGTAGACAATACACGATGGTGGGGATTTAGGGTCCTGGGTATCAATCGGTGGTGTGAAACACCTCCACAAGGGGTTGGCAGGTGCCCCCAGCAGTCTGTGTTGGTCGTTAGTATTGTGTTTGGAGGTGCCTATGGGGCCCCACCATGGGTCAGAAACTATTAGTATACTTATGTCGTTATAGTCAGGGGAAGCCAGGAGTGTGTGAATACGTGTGTTTGACTTTACTGCATTTACCTGCATGATTTCACGACTGATCAGGCTGTTATCAGCAAGCACCGGGGGCTGTGGGGCCTGGGTAGTGGCTACCATCAGGTTGGGCGTATTATTCATGGACGGGGTGCATGGCCTTGTCCTCTTCGATATGTACCTCTGGGGTGATCATTCCCAATGGCGGTGTGCACATGCTAACTTGTGATCGGGGGGTGTAATGCCCTTCCATTCCTCCTGGCAGGTTGATGTTGTCCAGCGAGATGGGGGCATACTTGCTATCGAATGGTGCGGCAGGTGCAGACGCGTATTTGAGTCTGCCCGGGCAAAGCGGGTCGCCAAAGACATGGGCGCCCTTGCAGTTGGCACAGTGCGGGGCACAGGTGCTGACATGTCCCAGTTTGTTGGCCAGCTTCTGGGCACGGCACTGGCTGCATCTGCTATCATGATTCTTAGGGTCATGGCACTCACCGCATTTGTAGCACCTCATCAGGGCGTTACACACTTGTGGTTGGCAGCACTGATATGAACAGCACCTTTTGCACTCAGCAATTTTAGGGCGGGTCGTATGTGGGGAAACAAACAAGTTGTGATATCCAAAAGAGAGGCGAGCGTTTGAGTATGCTGCTTGTGCCTCCCCAGTGGGGTCACCTACCGAAATGACGATCGTTTTGAAGCCGCCAGATCGGCATTGGCTGACAACTTCATCTGGCTTGAAGAACCTGACATCTACCGGCAGGAATCTAGTCAGCAGTTCACGGGGTGCGAAATCTTGGAGCACCAAGAGGATCTCCTCCTTTGTGTTGATCCTGTCCAGCCACTCGCCTGAATCAGGGTCCGTGGCCCATGTGGGGAAGTGCGAGACGCGCATACGTGTCCATTCTGATGTGTGTTGTATGGACACGGTACCTTTCAGCCCCATCACACCACAGAGGCTGGGGGCAAAAAGTTCTACTTCTTTGATGCTCGTCTTAGGGGTGAAGACTGCAATGCAGTTTCCATTGCATGAGTACGAAAAAGACTTCACCCTGATGTCGGTCTTGTCTTTGTATTCCTTCGAGCTGGTAATCTCGTTGCAATGCTTAAGTAGTCGTGTGAGACAGCTGTGCGACTCATTCGGATTGGCCCTCGCCTTGACCAAGTCAATATCGATGGGGCTCTCGGGCTTGAAAGCGACCTCAAGGTCACTGGTGGGCGCTTGCTTTTCCTTGCCGGTCCCGACTTTACGCACTGGTAGGACCCCCGATGGCAGCATAGCTGGTGGAGCAGGCGTGCTTTTGCCTTTCTTTCCTCTTCCTTGAACATTCCACTCTTCTTCCGGGGCCGCTGGCACTCTGTTAGTGAGCTCACCTTTATGCGCCTTAATTTGGCTGAGCTCTTTCTGTTTCACAGCCGTGTTACAAATGGGCGCATTGCCCCCTTTGGCCAGGGTGGGTTTGGTGGTCGTGGGGGCCGCTACCTTGGCCCAAGTCTTGGGCGGGGGTCGAGGGGCGGGAGTGGGCACAGTTTCCGTCTCGATGGGGGGTCTAGCCATGCTGCCAGCAGGCGGGACTAGAAGGCTGCGCTGGTCTGGAAGGCTGAGCTGGTCTGCATGTCTTGCAGGAGGCTCGATGGTTAGTCTTGTGGGAGTCTCGATTGATAGCCCCAATGTGTTGTTCTCCGGAGGAGTGACATGGGCTTTGTGGGCCGTGTCAAAGTCGTGCGCATGCTGGATCACATGGTCCCAGGAGATAAATTTCCCCGAGGTAGCGAAAATCACTGCCTGCATGGCTAGCGCTACGTCATCCCCGGACCACACAAATGGACTCTGGGGTGTAGACTTGGGTGTTCCAGCCGGGACTTGTTCCGACTCTCTGTGCGTGTCATTCTGAAACTTTGTATGAAGGTGCTCACCTTGTTAGCGTATCCAGATAATTGTTCGTGCAATCCTCCCCAGAGTCGGAGCTCGACCGGGGTGAGCGAACTATCTCCTGCTTTGGCGTACGGGCATGCCATGCGCCTGAGCATCACGGACCTGAGGCGGTCCCAGGGACCTCCCATGATTTGTGGTAGGGCAAGTTTTTTGTCACCTGGTGGGTTGAGGACTACCAGGGAACTGAGTCTGTCGAGTATGTCCTTGATGGCAATATCTAACATTGAGTCAGCCACCCTCTTCGTGAGTAGCGGATCGTCAGTATCATCGATTTGCAAGGGGGAGTTTGGCACCAGCGTGGGGCGATGGGTGCCAGATAGGGCCGTGGGGGGTTTACGGGTATCAGTCGCCAGGTTGGTGGGGGCTATGGATACCTCCCGATCTGCAATCGGGACTGCGTTAGTAATATCAATATTCTCGGCGTACAGTCTCTTGTTGTCAAACAGGGTTTGGTCAACCCTGTGTGGGCTGGGGGAGGGGTTGCGGGACCTCGGAACCGGTATGAGCAGGGAGCCCTGTGCCTCAACCTGGAGGCCCTTCTTGCGTTTCTTGTCTTTATATTCTTTGTTCATCCTCTTGAAATCTTTGAAGGTATCCTCGAGATACTGGGCGCTGAGGGCAGACAGATTCGGGCTGGGCTCTGGTAATTTTTTGGTGGCAATTCTGTTCGAGTGTCTGTAGCCAGGAGAGGCTTCCAGCTTATACGGGACCAGGCGTGGCGGGAAGGATGAGATAGCTTGCTCGGGGCCGCTGGGGACGACTTCGGTGGCAGCGGGTGCACTTGGGTTATCTCCTACATTTGCTTCGCCTGTGTTGGGGGGTTTTTCGTCTGGGGGGAGGGGGATTTGGGAATTTGAAATTGTAGACATTGACATGTGAGGTGGTGGTTGTCGTTGTCATGTGACTAGCTAACAGGCTAGGAAATAAAGATTAATCCATATCTCCTTAACCTAAGCTCCTTTAAGCTCTGAAAAAGTGTGTTCCTATGCTATTCAACAAGCTCTTTCCAAGGGTGCTACGTGCATTCTTGCAATTGTAGCATTTACAAAGATATAAGTGAATTACTGTCTTTTAAGACAAACATAGTATTTCTTGGAATACATAAGTAAACCCTGAGAACTAGGACTGTTCTCTGGGTTGATGATCATGGAACTATTGATGCTTGATGAACTGATGATGCCTCTGTAATAGATTCCTCTAGCTTTTGATGATTTGATGAATTGATTGTTAATTGATGAACTGATGGTGACCTCTTGATTCTCCAATTACTCTTGATGTAGCCACAAGATGGCCTTGGACTCTCCTGTATAAATAGCCCATAAGGCCATCCCTTGAATGCATCTCCTCTTAGTTCACTACCCACTCTTCTTAGCAAGCAGTAATACCTGTGCTCTATACTTTAGTTAAGCCACTGAAAGCACTTCAGAGACCTAACTGTCACTTCTCTATCTTACAGGCCTAGTCCCAACAGACACCAGGTAACCCTGAAGGTAGTCATAAGCAGCATTAACTTTGCTAGTGACTCAGCTGTTGGCTTAGCTCTTGTGTAGCTTGCCACTACTACTGTTCTCACTGTCTATGGCCTGAGTGCCACTCTTCTGCTAGTCCACTTGCCTTCTTATAGCTCTAGTTACTTAGCTAATTTACTTGTAGATCAGTTATTTAATTATATTAATTCTACCAGCCCTGCTTACTCAAGTGGTTGGTATAACTACAGAGACTGGACTTCTGACCCAGACCTGCTTTAACTCTACTATACAAGTGTTAAGTTCTATTTTAATTAACACTTTAATTCCTAAAGAGTCCAACTGCTAACCTTTCCAGATTTGCAGATATCCTACCCCAAACACTTAACACTACAGCCCATACCCTTACCACTGAAGCCTTGGGAAGAAATTTTGTGTGACATGATTGTTGGATTCCCAATGTTGGAAGGGTATGAAGTGATTCTTACAGTAGTGGACTTGTGATGTATCACTAAAAATTAAGTCTAAACATGCTGCATCTCAACAACTACTGCAAATTACGACCTGCAATTTACACCATTTGATGGACATGAATTTTCTGGTAATTATAATATTTTTAATTACTGCATTTGACCCAGAATTGATGGAGTTACTGCAATAAAATTGATTCTGGGCCTGGAGGCATGTGGTCACATGCCACCCCCACCCACCTCCAGGCAGACAGGAGTGTCATCACATGACTAGCAAACAGGCTAGGAAACTAAGATAAATCCATATCTCTTTAATTCTAACTCTTTTAAGCTCAGATAAAATACATTCCTATGCTATTTGATGAGCTCTTTCCAATGGTGCTAAGCATGTCCTTGCGATTTTAGTATTTAAGGAGATATAAGTGATTTATCTTCCTTTAAGGCAAATATAGCTGTTTGGGAATACATAAGTAAACCCTGAGAGCCAGGACTGTTCTCTAAGTTGATGATCATGGAACTATTGAGGCTTGATGAACTGATGATGTCAATGTAACAGCTTCCTCCAGCATTTAATGGTTTAATGAATTGATCATCAATTGACAAACTGATGATGACTGTTTGATTCTCCAATTATTCTTGATGTAGCCACCTGATGGCCTTAGACCTCCTGTATAAATAGCCCATACAGCCATCTGTAGAATACATCTCCTACTTTTCATCCTCACTAGCCACTCTTCATAGCAAACAGTAATACCTGTGTTATGGATATTGTGGTGTTGTGTAATTGGAGCTTAAGTGTAGTGAAAGAACCTTATCTCAGTTTAGGTTGCTCAGATAAAGCAATAAATCCCAATAAAAGTGAATCAAGTAAGCAGGAGACAGTGACTGTTCACTATTTATATCCAGAGTATCTTCCACCCAGTTAGAGCAATGCTACAAGGCAAGGTTCCCTGGTAGAGTGAAAATACTGTCTGAATACTAGCTGAGACTGGCTATAGATACTAAGTTACCCTGTCTTCCTAATCACTTGGTACCAATCTTACTGATAAGTATTGCCAATGTCACAGTCAGTGTCTCACTTGGTGGAGAGCTGCTGAGTGAGCTGTTGGACTTCTCAAAGCAAGATGTGTGGTACACTGGTGTGATTGTGGAAGTAAGTGAAGGGTGATATTCATGGGCTCACAGGGCCTTCTTTTATACCCTGCAGTGGGGCATGAGTCAATGCTACCTAAGGAGTCATCTAAAGGACCTAGTGACTCCAAGGGGAGTAAGTCTGACTGTCAGAGCTGAGTGAGTCAGACTTTATGACTAGGAGCAGTGACTCAGAAGGACTGTAAGGCCAAGTCAGAAAATTGTAAAATACATGTGAGTCAATGCACAGAGTGTGTGCCACCAGATAGCATGTTTCCCCTTGAGAATCCATAAGCTGGATGAGGAGAAAAGGGAGATTTACTGTAAAATAGGGGCTAAACAGTAAATCAATGCAATCTCAGTGAATACAACTTGTGCATACAAAGTAAAAATATAAAAGTCAAGCCAAAAAGCAGAGCTATCTACTGCACTTCAGACCAAGCAAATCAGTTCAGCTGTTGTGGAGATATTAAAAAAATGATTTATGCTTAAAATTCCGACTGGTGGCTAGAACTTGATATTTCTACCAAATATTGAGTTTAAATGGTAAAAATATAAGAAAGATATTGGCAAGTGTGTCAAATGGTGCAGAAGACAGTCGCATATAGAAAAGGAACAGAAATTGGCCATCTCAGAAACAAAAAGGAGAATATTTACTGAATTTTGGGAATTCTGTAATTATTGCTGTTTGAAAAAGTGTTGATTGGTGCTACTCTCTCATGACAATTATAATGCAACATCTTTCTGATGTTATTCTGCTCAAAACACTGAGTGGAATTGGATGATTTTTAGCGGAAAATGGTCACATGGAAGAGGCAATTTGAGGTACAAAAAGAAATGTTGCAAAATTCAACATCTGAAAAATTGCCTCCCCAGGACCTCTCTATGCCCATTCCTCTGCACCTAGACAACCTACCACTAAATTAATTACATAGAAATGATTACAAAGACAAGGCAATTTGAGGTACAAAAAGAATTTTCTCAAAATTCAACATGTGAAAAAAGTGGTCCCTTGGACATTTCTGTGCTATTCCTCTGCATGTAGACAACCTACTAACAAACTATTTGTATAGAAATACTTGTATGTACACTCTGAACAGAGTGACAATGAGAAATTTACTATTGATACATGATACAATGGTGGAGTGCAGTTTCACCTAGGAGGGAAGTCACATGAGCACCCACTGGATCTGAGATCCAGAAGGGTAATTTTTCAGATGTCAAATTTAGACAAATTTCTTTTTGTGCATTGACTTGCTTTGTCTGTGCAATCATATTAATGTAATTTACTTGTCATTAGGTTTCCTGGATACAGAGGAATAGACAAAACAGGTATGGGGGGGTAATTTTTCAGATGACAAAAATTGAGAAATTCCTTACTGTACCTTGAGTTGCCTCATTGGCACAATTACCTTTCATTCAAAATCATTTAATTCTATTGAGTACTTCAGGAGGAATAGCCTAAGAAAGTGTCAGGTGTATTTGTATTTGTTCACAAGAAACTAGCACCAATGAACACTTTTGCAAACAGCAATAAATTGAGACACAAGTCATGCAGCCTAGATTTGTAAGCCTAGAAGTAAAGTTATGCATATGAAAAATGCCAATATGCATAACAATATCAGCCATAGACAAAATGATTGAGTTGCTGTTTTACCCTTAGCAGGGTTGAATTATAACAATGGGAAATATGCTGGATCTCAACACACACCATTTTCCCCCTGTTATGGATTCAACCCAGAATTTACTGTGGGCAATACCAATGAGCAGAAGGTCCCCCACTGGCAAGCTGATGACTTAGCAAATTTCCTCAAGTTGAAGTTAGAGGAAGCCAAAGCTGCCCTTACCCTGGCTCCAGGGTGACAAGCATACTTCTACAACATACATCACTGGGAAGGAGTTAAAATAAAAGTTGGTGATAGGGTATACCTCAATGGGAAAATGTCAGGACCTCTAGGCCATCACAAAAACTGGAACATAGATGTCTAGGTCCTTACAAGGTCATTGACCAAAGAGGGAATTCCACCTTCAAATCAAACATACCAAATTTGCCCAGTGTTCCATCAAGCTCCCCTCCAGAAGGAACCAATGGATGCATTTTTACAGCATCCTCAGGCTTTACAGTGCACCAGTGGTTACTCCTGATGGAGAAGAAGAGTATGAAGTGGACAGGATATTGGATTCAAAAAGAAAAGGCCAATGTTTAGAATATCATGTCACATGGAAAGGATATGGCCAGAGGAAAACACATGGGAGCCAAAATCACATTTGAAAAATGCCCCAAAACTTATTGAAGAATTCCATTGCCTACATCCTGATGCAGTTAGGCCTTGAGAGGGGAAAGTGTTGCAACCCAAGGGATAGTGAGCACTAAATTTCTCTAAGACAAGTTTATTCAAATTTCCTTAATTACAGTATATGCATGGTTGTTTGATTTGATCATGTGACTTTTTGCAACAGGCAGAGTTTGTTTATACATCACCTGACCTTTGTTATTTACTGATACATGTACAAATGCTTCTTTAAGAATATATAAACTGGGTGAGTTATGGCTTAGCATCAGTTCATCAATCATCAATAGTTCCATGATCATCAACCCAAAGACTCATCCTAAGTCCCTTAGGCAAGGCTGAATCCATCAGAGGGGTTCTGAATGTTTCAGCATCCTTGATACACTTCTATCTCTGTCAATATCAATCATTTGAAGCTGTGCTCAGGCTTATGGGAAAGAGCACATCAAGTTGCATCAGAACACATGTCCTCCAATCCTGAACTATGTAGTATTAGCAGAGATATAATGCATTTCCTGTTTGTACAGCTTGTAGGTGCAGCTTATGTGATACATTTAAGTGCCAGGATATACTATAAGACAAAGTATATTTGTCATGGATGTCACATGATTGCTTACTAATCATTTAAGCGCCGCAATTACATAAGCACTCAGCTCTGAGGCTGATTACTAATCTGGAGACCCTGTGTTGAGCTCAGCAAGGGTTCAGAGGTATTGGTTCTACAGTTGTGAACCTCAGCTTGCAAACCCTCAGCTTGCAAAAAATGCCAGAAACACTGGTGACTAATCCCGCCACTTGCTTCAGCACTTGCTGACCAATTGGCACTGCCACAGCACCGCCATGGTCTCGTTACTCCATAGCTACTTACTCATCTTACTAGAATCTTCGTTCAATTCCTGTATATATGCACTACCATTGCCTACAAATTGATTATCTTTATCTGTCTCCACTACCATGTACATGCCGAAGTCACACGCACCTCGAACCCAAGTCTTGGTGGTGAGCATTTTCCATTGACAACCCCTGAGCTAACATTTACCATATTATTTCAGAATTGCAAGTGCAGCTCTGCTGGAACTGCTCGTACTTCCAAACAGAACCTAACATACCAGCAGAAAATAGAAGTTATTGACTTCTACAAGAGCACGGTGCATTATCTAAACCTGGGGCAGATGGTTGAACACCTGCATGAGAGAGGTTTCAAGACCATTCATCCATCTACAATCTCCCACTATGTGAAGCAAGAAGCACACATTTGGAAATGTGCTAGATTGAGTGCCAATGGACTTGCATTCAAACACATATGAAAGGTACAGCTGCCCAAAGTTGATGCCGTAGTGCACGAGTGGGTACAGCAAAAGCTCCAAGCCAATATACGACTTGGTGACAAACACATTTGTGAAAAGGCATGCCAGCTGTGCCAACTCACTGGTGTACCTGCTGAGAAGGCATTGGAGTTTAGTTGGGGATGGCTTAGGCGTTTCAAGAAGAGGCATGGGCTCAGGCAGGTTCGATTCCATGGCGAGTGAGCCTCAGCTCCAATTGAGAACATAGATCCAGAGAAGGCTTGTCTGTGACCTATAATTGCACAGTATGAGCCAAGGAATGTGCTCAATGTAGATGAGACTGGGCTCTACTGGCAAATGCCCCCAAAATATGGGATTGCAGATAGCGATAGGGGTGGAGTCAAGGATGATAAAGCACGTCTGACATATGTGCTCTGTGCAAGCCTTGACAGATCTGAAAAGCTTAAGCCACTCGTAATTGGCCATGCTGCAAAGCCCTGTTGTTTTGGCAGTCGTACACCCCAGGAGCATGGATACAATTACTACTCGAACTCTACTGCATGGATGAACACAGACATATGGCAAGAGTAAGCTCATGCAATCTTTCAGGGTCCATCATTGTTTTCTAATTTATCTATTACCAGATTTCTAGCAGCTTTAGACAAAGATATGCGTTGTCAAAATAGGCATATCCTATTGCTATGCGATAACTGCCCTGGGCATACACATAACCCGAGTGATTACTCAAACATCCGTGTTGAGTTTCTTGCTCCCAACCTAACTGCATACATCCAGCTGCTTGATGCAGGTGTCATTGCCTCATTCAAGAAACACTATCGCCATGAGTTCATGAGGCTCGTGGTGAGGCAGGATCATGCTGGGATCATTAATGTGTATAAAATTGACCAGCTTCAGGCTATGAAGTTGGCTGATGCAGCCTGGGACACTGTCTCTAGTGAGATGATTGCCAACTGCTGGAGACACACAGGTATTGGTCCCACAACCCTCCCAACTAACCCCGAGCCCGCTTCCATTGAACCAGAAGATCCTGAAAGGATTCAGCAGGACTTACTTGCTCAAATTGGTCTTAATACTGATGCCATGTGACTCGAAGTTCATCCAAATGTTTATTGGATGATTGATGCACTTAGCCAAGAGCCCACAACTGAGGACCAGCTCACCGATGACCAGATTCTTGGAATGTCAAGTGCAAACAGTGGCTCAAGTCACATTGTACAAGATTAATGTATTGTACTGGGCCCTTATGTAGTGATGCATTTATTCTATGATTTATTATTGTTTTTATGGGCATTCAAGTTGTAGCTTACATAATTGAAACTCAAAGAACCAATGAGCTTACACTTGTTTGGCAAAAGCTGACCTTCTAACCGGATTTGTAATTTCAAATACTCCCATCAGCATGCAAGCTGAGGTTTGTGACTGTACTGGTAAACTTGACACACCACAAGTACCAAGCTTTCCATGTGGATTATCTCTGTCAGTTCTCAATGAAATATGATAATTTAAAATGCTGCAATTATCTGAAAAATCAGCTGAATCGAACAGTGCCAAGTGCAAGGCATAATTTGCACTAGTAATGGAGATGTGGTGCATACAGGCTAAAACTATGTGATATATCACACACACTCTAGCTGTGCTGAAATTACCATTTGACACATCAAGTTCATCAAACCTACTTCATATCCCTGGGGAATCTCCAAGATAGCACCAAGAGCTGTGTAGTTTCACCATCCTGCAAGTGGCACAACACTGGTTGAGTGTGCCAAATGCTCTGGGCCTCAATCAGAATTAATTGGTGTCTCAACCAAGGATATATCCTTTCTTTGTGTGGATGGAGACATTCTTTTTCAGCAACTACATGTGAGTGCTTGCAAAAATATGATATTGGTGATTTTTTTGAATTTCCTTGTGATATGGGGCCCTTGCTGTGAATGCAGGTGAATTGGCTAGCATAAATCTCTGAGTATTCATACTATATGGACTCATTTCACATTGAAACTACACCATCAATCTATATGAGCACCCTCAAAATCTACATAGATATTTTTGAGCAATACTTCAACAGTTTCTTCACAATGAAGATTTAGATCAATTATCAGACAGTGACTGGCACATTAGGGAAGGCTCAAGTGTTGTTCTTATGCACATTTGGATATAACAATGAAAAGGTACACAATGTACTGATTGAATATAATGAAAGTGTAAAAATAACACTATTATCAGCAAATGGGTGATGAAGGTGTCAAAGCAGCTTGCTAGTGAGCTGGTGCATGTGTGTATATAGGAGGTGAAATGAAGAACTTGAGAAAAATGCACTGCAGGGTAAAGACAAAGGCACACAGCTAAACAGGAAAAAAATCAAAAACTTGAATGAGATACACATATGGAAGTGATATTTTCATATTTCATATGACCAACACTCACTCTGAATCACTTAAAAATTGTGACATCTTCATCATTTGTGCCCTCATATCCTCAATTCTCTTCAACAGTGGCATTAACCTTTCATCCCCTCCTATTGGTAATCTGAGCACATACCTGCTGTGATGATTGACTTATAGTAGCCTGTGTGCTATTACCCTTGCCTGCCATCGTAGCCCCAGTCTGTGAGCTAGATGCACTGAACTGTCCATCTTGGAGAGGTTTTGTAATGGGGTTGGGCCTATGTGCAGGAGTAGCTGGCCTGTTGCCAGGTCTGTTGCTTGGGAGTCTCTTGGCATTTTTCTTTGGCCTAGACAACCCTGAGCCTGTAACTATAGGACCTTTGCTTAGACTCAGGCTGGAAGCTTTTGGTACAGTATCCACTGGTCTGGGGTGAGATATTGTGCCTGATTTATTTGGCACTAAAGACTGCTCAGCCAGTTGCTCAGGTGTTGGTGATCCACCAGTGGAGACCTCAGGAATAGTGGACAAGGGAGTTGGTATGCTCACACTGGCTTGACCACTTCCAGATTTGATACTAGACTTTTTAGACATTTTGAACTAATGGCAATCTAATTGAATGTAGAATGGTATTGGCCAATGGATGTTGATCTTCAAGGGAAGGTTGGGGAGTTTCCAGCTGGATGACTTGGATACTGGGAGTTGAACACACAAACTGCTTAATAGAGCCCAGGGTGGCAATAAAGAGCCATGCTTGGCAAATTCACTTGCTACCATGCTGATCACCTGTTGGAACAACACTGGGTGGCAGGATTCAGTGATGAATGTTTTAAGTTTCCTGAAGCTCTTGAATCATGTGAAGCATGGCAACTGTATAATATACAGTATCTCCCTAAAAACATCAGTTCAAAATGTTCCAGTCCCCAAGCAACTGATGTAAAAATTTCACCCTTGTGTGTTGAATTAGTATAGCTCTCACAGTTACTATCTAGTGGACCCAAGAGGTCTTTAGTGTCTAATGCCTCTTGGTATCAAAATAACCACTCATCTTTGCTGCTCATTTGTTCATGGATACACACTAGCACCCCATGCAGCACCCAACTGACTTCCCAACACAAACCAAAATGGATTCGTGAAATGTGTGTGCACAATACATGGGTTTGTCACACAGTGGAGTCACATTGGAAAAACTGACAAGGATCCTGAAGGACTCTGGAGATCCTAGAGCCCCAAGGAGCACAGGCACCTGTAAACCTTTCAAATTCTCCAGAAAATTGGTGATTCTCTGGAGAAATGTCACAGTAGAGAATCCAGAGGTCTCCAATCAATTTTGCTGTACCAAATCTCCCCATGATCTCAATGAGAAAACAAATCTTAATTAAAATAAATTTTTATTTCATTGAAACTACACTAAAGGATTGTATGGTGAGGTGATCAGGGGATGTGAGGGTGTCATGAGTGTATATGGGCACATTTGGTGAGGGGGACAAGACAAATCATTTAAGTATAAATCAAAGTTCAGGACATGATGCTAAGAGCACACACATTCATCTTGGGGAAATACTCACTCATGACCTCAAGTGTCTTTTCAGCACCCTGGGAGATCATGTTCACACACATTGAATTGCCAGTAGATGTATTAAATTGGACATACAGTATATGCTTTGCAGCTGGGTCCTTTGAGCTTCTGGAGTCAAGGCAAAGCAAGACATCAAGTCATGGGCATGTTGGAGAATGGCAGTACCCAAACCAACCATAAGCACAAGTCAAAGAGTCAACACTTGCAACTTACCCTTGGGGAAATCAACCAATTTGCTTAGTCTGTGCCACAAGCATCACACTCAGGAGCTAAATAACCAGTTCACATGCCATCATATGATGGGTCAATGTTGTCAAAACACCTCTGCCAGAATTCACATCCTTGCAACCACAAGATGTAGATGCAACAAAAGTGCCCTTGGTGGTACACTGAGCAGCAAAAGTTTTGCAGCATGTGATCCAGATGAGGTCAAATGGTTGTGCAGACTCAGATAAATTAGATAAAATCAAACAAAAAATATCAGTAGATGCGCACCACGAAGTTTTATATACATCCAAAGAAACTAAGCTTAATACAAATAACAACACAAGATACGACTGAAACATAGTCAGGAGCATCTGCAAAACTTTTGCTGCCCATTTGGTCACCAAAAAAGATAGGTCAACAGAGGAGCAAGGAGTACCAGGAAAAATACAATATTAATAGCCAGTATTCCCACCCTTGTTCTCTACCAATGTCTGCACTCTGGTGGGTATTGATTCATACAACCAGGCAATATAATTTTGGTCAATCTTCTCCCACTCCTCCTGCAAGAATTGCCATAATTGATTCCTATTCTTAGGAGGTGGGATCTGAGAATGCACCTGATGATCCAAGTGGTCCCAGAGATTCTCAATGTTCATATCAGGGCTGGAAGCTGGCCATGGGAGAGAATTGATGCCATGATTTTCAAGCAGTGTGGCCACTAGTTTGGTCCACTGTTTCTTATCCTTGTCATGCTGAAAGTAAATGTCATGCAGGTTGATTTCATAGTCCTTGGGAGTCCCAAGAAGATCTTCAGGTAAGATCTTGGCATAACTGGTAGCAGTGAGTGTGGTTTCAATGCAACAAGGGTGGCTGACACACCATCTTGTAATACACCCCCAGACCATAACCCATCCTCTGCCATGGGCGACTTTTTTGAAGGTATTTTTAGGCTTCAGAGCTTGCCCATACTTCTGCCAAACATGCTGATGACCATCAGCCCCAAAGACATCGAATTTTGAGGCATCTGAGTAGATCACAGCCAACCAGTTATCCAGGGTCCAAAATAACAGATCCTCCCCCCATTCTCAGCACTTCTTTATGTGTTCTTTCTTGAGGAATGGTACAGTATGTTGTTTGAAATTCTTCAACCCTTGATCCTTCAGCCTCCTTCAGACAGTATCAACTGAAACACCAGGGAAAAAATTGCATTGAAGCTGGGTTGCTTCAACTGGGCCACCCTGATTGATCTCCATGGCTGCAGAATTGGCATCTGATTCAGTCGATTTTCATGGGTGACCACTCTGGGGGGCTACTTGGTCAAAGTCATGTGTTTTGTGGTATCATTTATATATGCATGACATGGTTGTTGGGTGCCATCCAATCTTTCTAGCCACCTCATCAAAGTCCATGCCATCATGCTCCACCATAGCCACAATTTCAGCCTTTTCAACTGCTGATGTGTGGGGAGGCATGGGCTGGGTTTGACTGCTGCTCATTAGCCTGACAAACTATATGTTTAGTGAACACAAACTCACCTTGTCAGGGGCTGGTGGTGGTCAGTGCTAATAATTTGCAAAAGTTTTGCAGGTGCTCCTGACTATGTTTTAGTCGTATTTTGCGTTGTTCTTCGTATTAAGCTTAGTTGTTTTGTATGTATATACAAATTTATGGTGCGCATCTACTGATATTTTTTGTTTGATTTTATCTCATTTATCTGAGTCTGCGCGGCCGTTTGACCTCGTCTGGATCATGTGCTGCAAAACCTTTGATGCTCAGTGTAACCTTCAGAATAGGGTATGAGTCACTATCCACCATTAACAGACCAGTGATTCCGAGTTCAATAAGCATATAACCAACGGTGTGCCCACAAAACACGCCCTCAATCTGCGCATAATTGAAACTAAGTAATTCATGGGCAATGCTGAAGGTTCAAGTGTCTTGGCGGCAAATAGATGGCCTCATCCTTAGCAGCATAGTTCACAGTGTAACTCAAAATCATGACACCTAGGTGTTTTGATGTTAAACTCAGCTACACCACTCCCGATCTGCTTGGGGAAATTACCATTAAGAAAGACACTATAGGATGAGCATGATCTAAAAACAGAGTCATCGACAAGCGTCAACCATTCAGACATGAACGAGTCGAAATGGCCTTGAGGTGAAACCTGGGGCTTGTAGACTTGTGGGTTTGCATGAACAGGGACTAGACACCAACAGCTTCACAAACGATCTACTAGGCAGCCGTCTTGGCAGATGTGACAGCAAATTGAGGGTAGGAGAAGTGGGAGAGGCAGAGGCAGAATGACGTGCAGGGATAACTATTGGGGGCCAAGCTGGGGGTAAACATGGCACGGGCAATATGGAGAGGCTTGACGAAGCCGGTGGTGATGTTGAGGAAAGGGATGGCGATGGCCTCGATGAGGGCGACAGGATAATGTTCGAAATGAGAATGTATCACCGTCCGTCGAGCTGTGCATCGTCTTGCAGGATGCTGTGGCGTCGTTGCGTCGTAATTGTGTCGCGTGGCGCGGTTGGCCATATGCAGTGGCACGTCGCAGGGCGAGGTAGGTCTCGTGTGCGGCATTTCGCGTTCCTCATGTGGAGTCAGGGGCACAAGGGTCATCTTTCGGGGTCATGGGAAGACCGAGGTGAGTGGCGTGTATACTGTTGTGCAACGAACTCACAGAATTATTCCACGCTACCAGCCGCATCACTGTACTTGAGGCTTAAGGGTTGTTGTGGGTGGCGGCGTAGCAAGTCGAGTTAGCATGAACGACCAGAGTGGGTCAAACACTATCTTGTTACAGTGCACAGACAGCCCGGGACGTGGCAAGCATCAAGGCTTACCAGTTACCACCCACACTAACCATCATGCTCGCAGGGGAAAGCAAGGTACTTTTTTCAGTGGCAGCTGCGATCTGGTGAGTTCATCGATCTGCATCGCGGACCCATACTCATCTGTCCTCTCTGCTGGATTTGTACTGCAACAGGTGCGCACCATGCGGTAATTTTCTGCAGATATGTGAGTAACACAGGCCATTCAATGTGGCCGACACCTCAATAACCTGGGGCCCACTCAGGTTTCCCCGCCCCCCGTTGATGCAGACCCAGTCAGTGGAGTCACGGTGCTACCATGCAGCGCTGAGTTTGCCCCAATCGACCTAGAGCGTGCCATAGGGCCTGTACGGGCCGCACGCTACCTGTTGGACTCCCCCCCCCCCATGTCGCCAGCAGAGCCAAATCAAGCGCAAGACGAATATCCCGCCAGGACCCGCCCCCGAAGATTCCATGTCTACACAGCGAAGGCCAACCGGTACAGACCAACTGGTACACGGAACGGGATATGAAGCATATACCGGCGCAACGAAGTGTAAGGCGCTGTGTCTCTTTGGTGAAGGCGTATGAAGGCATTACTAAATACCTAGTAGAGATTGAATGGTGCGCATTGGTTGACTCAATACTTGACCTTGTGTTCCACTCGTATACTGTACTGTTGTTGGACTAGCTAATATTCACGACTTTTTTACTCTGTGTTACTGGATCTCTTGAGTGACCGCATTTGACATATAGCACATCGAAATCAGCTATGCCAGAAAGCACTGCAAATTGGAGGGTCGCAAACCGATGGGTAAGCGCCGGTTTGTACTCAGATTTCACCTCGCAGGCCGGAAAAGACCGACCGGGTTCTCATGCCCCAAACTGGCGCAAAACCACTTGGTTTCGTATTGGTGCGTACGTTATTTGCCCTCGGTAACCAATTAGTTTTGTGGCTGCCAGCAGAGCACTAACCGACGCGCAACCACCAAGTCAACATCTGTCAGCTCGACACATGCTCATGGGGCTGCGCAGTTCCTTGTCGGCGTGCAAGGAGCAAACCACCGGGTCCGCACTGGTTCTCACGATGCTGTGTGATGCTCATCTATTCAGCACTGAATTGGTCGGTGCTTGATTTTTTTTCCAGTTTTGTCAAAAATAAAATAAAAATCAATATATTTAAATTTCATATTCGATTATGTACATACGTCAGCAAAAACCATTTTGCTAAACGAGCGTGGGGGTGGCTTAGAAGGCATTCCTATTATTGCCGAGCTACCCGGGTATCTTGCTCAGTGCTCGTGAGCCTTACATGTTAGCTTGTGAGGTCTTATGAGCATCCTATGTTGGCTCATGGTGGCTAGCAAGTGCTCATGTGTTCATGAGCTTGCAAGTCTTGTACAGGCATGTGATTACAATGTAACCACTCCTACAAACCTTGGCAATTGGTCACCCAAATTAACCTGTTTGATCAACAACAGCAAACTCAGTCACACTTTTGAGTGGGATGATCTCAGCATCTGGATACCCCCACTTCTGATTATCACTTGGGTGTATGGCATTCATATGATATAGCTAGACATATATGTATATATATGCCCATGTAAGCTTATGTCTTGCATCTGGAATACAACAGATGTATATAGATGTAAACCTCAAACATTTGCACATAACATATGGAAATCTTTGGGTATTTCACTAGGACACAACTTGTTCAAAGGGAAAATCCTGGGACTTCGATTGAGTGATACAAATAAACACAAGTAAGGAGGAAATATGTAACAGAGGTTAAGGTTTCAAACATTGAGGTGTGAGGTGTGTACCCACTTATATCCATCAAAGCTCAGGAGAAAATGCATATTGTGAAAGCTGGGTCACTGCATAATGCAGTGACTAAACCTCCTGCATGTTGCTCAGATTGAAAAACCAGCCATAGACTGTATATAATGAATGCACAGCCTGCAGTGACAGGTCACAATATGTAGCACTCTTGAAACCATTTAGATCTTTAAGAGAGCTTAGTGTAGTATTCATCAACTAAGGTTCTCATAACCTTGATGCCAGAATTATATTATTTTGGGAAAGACACCCTGTCTGGCAGTTTTCTAGGTCAACCACTACCAAAAAAGGTTTACTCCCAAGGTTTGCTGGGCCACCAAACAGTGAATCATACTCTGCATCTGCCCCACTGGTCTTGCCTTGCTCAGTGGGGAGTCTGGTTTGCCTCCGTGGCAATGGATCCTCAAATACAACAGGACAAAGCAAAAGCTATGTCTACTCAGGCCTCTGGGTTTTCTATGGTGTTGCCTTCAGGTAAGGAAGAAAGTCATGGTGTTTGTGAACTGGTACCATGGCTTCAAGGGAGCCCTCAATTGTATAGCCCATGCCATGGGGACCATGACCGTCCTTGGATGTTTCAATGCACACCCTTGATTGTATAGCTATCTACTTTGAAAAAATGAGTCAAAACACTGAGAACTTCAAGATGTTTTTCTAACTGAAACCACCTAGTCGTGTTTAACACACTTGAATGACCTGTACAGTTCAGATAAATGTGCTCAAACTTGGTCAGACCCTGTGTTTACATCCTCCTCCTTAAATATCATCTATGGTCAGAGCTCAAAGTATTGTCCAGCGCAAACACCTAATCTTGTTTTGGTAGCTCCCTTCCTAGAACCCATATTTTATCTTCTCCAAGGAGAGTTCAATTGAACTGATATGTCTAATAATTCCAGGCAGCCTCGAACATCCCCCAGACCCACTGGAGCATTGCCCACATCAGTGGCTGCACCAGCTGAACCAACTCAACAATTGGTTACAAGAGGAGTGCATTCTTACAGTGAGGCTGTTCGTGGTGGGCATACATTCCCTAGGCCCCCTAAAATATTGTCAATTACACCTGCTGTGCCATCTAAACCAGGCCTGCAGGTGATTACTGCACAACCCTCTAGGGAGAGAAATCCTGCTCTTCCTAGCAGTACCACCCCAAGAACTGGCCAACTGTCAAATCCAAGTCCTGGTAATTCCAGCTATTGGATAAATAGTACCAGTGGCACTGGCAGGGCAAAAGCTGGCTCCACCCCAGAACAGCCTAGACCTGGATCAAGGGTAGGCAGTACACCCACTACAATAACCTTGGCTCCCAGTGATACTTCTGGTGCCCATACCCCCCAAGGCCCACAAGAAGCTCTGCAGGAATTTGTAGTATGTGTTTATTTTAGAAGTTGAGGCCTGTTCAACAGTATTAATAGACTTTCCAGGCAAGTAGTCAGCATATTAGAGATTGGACTGGGAGGTTACAGATAATATTGCATGATGTTAAGTGAGTAGCTGTTTGCTGGTTCATAAGTCACTGTAACAGCCTTATAGGAATGGGAAGTGTGAAAAGGCAATCCAGCTAGCAGTTGAGGTTATGTCACAACTGGATGGAGCTTCATTCAGGAAGATTGGGAAGGTAGAATTGGAACCTTTTAAGCAACTGATTTATGATGTAGCCAACCAATTGCACAGTCAATTTGAAATGGTTCATCCCCCCAAGGATCTTAAAGTGGAACATAATACAGACTTGATTGATATGGCATTCAAATTACTAGATTATGCACTTAAGGAGCCAATTGTGTTGAATGAGCAGTTTGAACTTTACTTATATTTCTGTGCCACTTGGCGCATAAAACGTTCATTAGTAAGGTTTGATAAAACTATTGTTTATAAGGCCATTGAGTTATTGCAGTTTGCACTGACTAATATGGACACAGAAGATCTTGTCAAGCTCCAACTGCTTATTGCTATATCAGATGCACATAGGATCCGATATAAGAGGCTTGGTGCACTAAAGGATGCTAATATGGCAATTGAATATATGAAACAAGCAATAGATTTTAAAGGTGCAAAGCCTACCCTGAAACCTGAGCTTCCCTCCCTATATGAAAAGCATGGAAATTACCTTGGACTCCGATTTGCTCACACAGGGAAGTTGGGTGACATGAGGAGTGCAATTAAATGTTTAGAAAAGATCTTGGCCTTAAAAGGAACTGAAAAAAAACAAAAAGCCACTGCCCACATAGCACTTGGTAAAATCCATCAAATGGGTTATGATCGCCTGGGAGACCTTGATTATATTAATAAGGCAATTGAACACTATATAACTGCATTGCAATTGAAACCTAAGGATCCAGTGGCTCTTAGCCAGCTTGCTGAATCTTATGTAGGTCGATTCCACAGCCTCATGGACCCAGCAGATATCAAGATGGCTATGAAACATAGTCAAGATGCATATGATCACACACGAGATACTAGAAATCCTCAGGCAAGCTTGGCACTTAGCCACACATGGGCAGCCTCATCTAGTCAACATAACAATGGTAGTCAGGAACAACTTGCTGCTTTACAAAAAGCAATTCAGTTTGCTGAGGAAGCAATGAGTGATTCTCCAAACCCACCATTTAGAATTAGGTGCTTACATCTTGAAGGGATTTTACATCAACAAATGTTTCGGGCCATGGATGCAGATTCAAAGGAAAGAAAAGCAAAAATAGACAAAGCAATAAAGCTCAAGAAAGAGGCCCTAGAGAATACTCGTAATAATAATGACACTCAAGCTGCTGCATATGCTGCATCCCTTGCCCTAAGCTTCAGGGACAAGCATGTGAATAATGAGGAAGATACACATATGAATAATCTGAGAGCAGCAATTAAATATCACAATGTTTCAGTTAAAAAGACACCTCATGATCATCCAGATTGGTCATCCCGGCATTTAGAGCTTGGACTTGCAAATGAAATGCTTTATATTCGTTCACGTCGAAGTAGAGGTGAGACTGAAGAGAAACCATTAGAGTTATCAATGAAACACCTTGAGATTGCAATGAAATCCATACATGGTTATCCACTGAAGCAGCCACAATTAACAGCAGCTTTCCACTTGGCCAGGCTCAGCAAATTTACTAATGTGGTAATGGAAATGTCAGCTTGGGCACATGCAATGGCATACATCTATGATTTTGTTTGGATGGGCCTGACATTCCAGGTACAATGCAAGAATCTCATTGAAATTGTTAATGTGAATGGAAATGCTGTTGCTGCAGCTTTTGCTGCTGGGCATTTAGATCAAGCACTGTTATGGCTTAGTCAGGGTCGAGCAATTGTTTGGAATCAACAACTCCTTTTGAATCATATTAATTTTCAGGCATTTCCTGATCAGCCTCTAATACACAGGATTAGTCAGCTAGGTGGGGATATGGCAGACTCATATGCTGCAATTTCAAAGGGTGAAAACCCTGAGATGAATACACAAAAGCGTCATCGGGTTGCAAGGGATTTAGCAGAGTGCATCAAAAGAGCTGAAAAAGATGACACTTTCCCAAGGTTAGGGATGCTATCAACTATATCTGATCTGTTGGAAATTTGTAAATCCCTGAAAACAACAGTCATTTGCATTAACATGTCTAGTGCAAGGTGTGATGCCATCAGTGTTTGTGGGACAAAAAAGACTTGTGTTCCCCTTGGGTGCATATTTGAAACTATTAATAAACTCTGTGATGTATTGCCAGAGATAAGACAGAGAGCAAGAGGAATGAAGCTAGGTCCTGTGCCTGCCAAGAAAGGACCTGGCATATTTCATGTTCTTCAAACACTATGGACAGCAATAGTCAAACCTGTGCTCATAGCCCTGGGGTATGATATAAGGGTAAGTGTAGCTGTCTCTTGTAAGGCAACACCATGATATAAATACTTTGTAGAAAAAATTAAATTTGAATCAGAAGCATCACTTCACCTGGTGTACCACAGGAAAGTTGACATTCTTGCCAATTGATTGGGCTGGGCCATATGATGGAAAGCACCCCAACCTTCGTGACTTGGTGATCTCATCATTTACTCCATTTGTGAATGCCTTAAAGCTGGGGTTACAAAAAGATGAAGGACCACCCACACCAACTCAAATATTAGTTTTGAGTCAGGGAACTACACCTGGGCATGCACCTTTACCTGGAGCTGCAAGGGAGCATGAAAACCTTAGAACCCTCTTTCAAGGAAGTCAGGTTAGCCTGATTGAAGGCAATGGACAGCATCAGACAATTCAATCACTACTTGCTGAAATAAATTTATACAAAAACTTTCATGTTGCCTCTCATGCATCACAGGATCTAAATCCACTCATGAGTGCAATTTTCCTCAGTCCTGGCCCATTAGACTTGGACACCATCAGGTGGCAGAGATGGAGTGGGAAGGGTTTAGTGAACCTTTCAGCCTGTGACACTGCAAAAGGTCACAATCAACTACCAGATGAGAATTTAAGCCTAGCATCAGGTTTCTTGATTGCTGGCTTTGCTAATGTCATTGGGGCAAGGGGTACTGTTAATGATGAAGTTGCTGAAAAGGTTGCTGTCTATTTTTATGAAGAAGTATTGGTAGGTGGTATGTTAGATTATTCTAGAATACCACTTGCATTACATGTTGCAGGAGAAAAATGCATGACTCATCTAACACAGTCACACAGAAATTCCATGGAAGCAGCTATTGAACATTTATTTGATTTTATACATGTGGGTAGTAGACCAAAAACTGTGTAATCTAGTCCAAACTATTGCCTAACAGCATACTTTAAGGAATCTACTTGGCTTCCTCTATCATGAAAACATCTCCATGTTTATCCCTTATGTCACAACCTCCTATGAGGATAGCAACAACTATAACTATGATGATGGAGAGTAGACTGTGGACAGCAACCTTTAAGGCCTAAGC
>JBBBZN010000138.1:0-26568 GCA_037974915.1 Ceratobasidium theobromae | reverse complement strand
AAGGAACCAAAATCCTAAAGAATACAACCATCGATGATATAATAGTTCTAAGTCCCAAGATCAATGTCATTCACTAGCCCCTACCTTTCCCTCCCTAAAACTATTATTTCTGAAACGGGCTATCAATACTGGAGAGCAATCGAAAACATATAGAATGTCACCCACTGAAGCAGGCTCGAGAATGTTGCGGTCCATGCTAAATCGTAGATCTATGGAGCGTTTCAACCAACGAGCAAAATGATCATGATACGGATTCCTGTACTCACCAAGTTGAGCCACTCTGGAATTTGGTCGCCCCGTTCAATATCTGGATTTTCCTCCTTGTTCTTGGTTAGAACTTCTTCGCTACTTTCCTTTATATCGTCCAGCCGCGGCCTGTCAGACTTGGGGGTTTGTGCTTCAGTGATAGAGGGCGAATCGATAGCGGGTAATCCATGTTCTACAGCGGGCGAGTCGTCTGGCTCGAAGGGATTACTAAGAAAAGGACGCCTTTGCTTGAGACGATGATCTCGTATTGTAGGACTAAATTCATTCAGCGTTAGAAGCGAAGGATCGGCTCAGAATCACTCACTGGAGACTGGGATTTGGTGGCTGGAAGAGATCCGTAAATCGCCTCATAGATGTTTGTCTGCGGAGGGGGGTTGCTCTCTCATGTGGCCGCGGGTGCTCTTATATTCTCTCAGCAAAGAATGTTCAAGACAACAACGAACCCTCCATTCTAGATTGGACCGGGCTATCTGAACTCCCGGGGCAAATGAACCCTCAGGTCCAGAGTTGTTGGGCGGCAATCAACTTGACATAAGCTCATGTTATGCACAGATAGCCGTATTATTGGGAAGATTGACCCCAGCTCGAGTCAACTATGTGCTGAAAACTGGTGGGAATGGATAAGTATGTGATGTTCCGGAAGGGGACCTGATTAATTTAGGAGTGCATACATCGACGCGTGGCTGAAATACCCTAGAAAGGTCGTTCACAGATAGTTAACACACAGCTTTATCATAACCGAGGCGGGTATAGCACAGCCGCCGAGGAGAGCCGGTATACCGCATTTCACTGATGGGCGTTGGGAGCACGTCTTGGCTGCACACGTGACGCCAATTCCATGTTCACGGGTGCCTGAAACTGCCACCACTTGGGTGCTTCACCTCTCTTCATTTACACTCGACCAACTTGAGGGCTCATTTGGCTTTTGATGTTCCATCCACCAGCCCTATAGATGATTGAGTCCTATCACTTCTCTTCTACTACTATGTATGCATTGGTTTGATGTGAAGTTAGACTTCACTCCGAGGTTTACCCCAAACCCGGTGATCAGGGGTCGAAGGCGACGCCGAAATTCATGGACAAGTCCGAGAATCTATCGCTAACCTAAGCACGAACTAAGCCGGAAACGTTGCTCGTAGCCTCATGGGCCTTTGATTATTGCTAGCGAGCAATGCACGCAAGCTCACCTGACATGTGCATTGCCCACTCACCCCACTTCTCTCGGGACAAGAAGGACCGCTTATCCCACTCACACTCTGGTTGAGACTATGCCTCCCGTGTCACCATTAGCTAGCCCTGGGATTCCCAAACGTTACCAAGCTTCGCCCTATATTTCTCGATACTAAAAATAGTCCACCTCCGTACGATGCAGCCGAATATCCAGAGAGCTAGTGGGTGATCGAGGCATTCCCGGTGGGTGAAAGCGATATTCTGATGAATGCCATTTACCAATTAGTGGTGATTCGCCGCGAACTGGCGGGAAGAATTCGAATTACACATCACATCGAGTGGTTGGAACTATGTACAAAAAAATAAAGAACGTAAATCGCTCATCTAAAACCGAGTCCTTGGATAGATGCAAACGCAAAGAGTAAAAGTGAGCAAGCCACAAGCATATCTGAGTAACTTCTCCGGCTGTCAGGTCTGTTTCTCGGTCTTCCCAGCTGAGGTCTCGACCTTATTCGAGTGTCGCATAGCCCAAGCAACTAAGATCTAGAAATTGTTATCAGTGCCCGAGTCCGGATCAACGAAAAAAACTCCGCTTACGGAATCAATGAAAAACTGGAGTCCGTATGCGATGGCCAGGGTAGGTAGAACCCAAGAGCTGAAATTATGGTTAGTACAATGAGCGTCATCGTAGAAGTGCCAACTCACGCATCGACCCATTTAAATACACCTGAACGCTCGTGCTCATCGCTATCATTCCATATAGTGTACTTCTGGACCTTTCCAATATTGAGCATCTCAAGTAGGAGCATGATCACCCCCATCACCAGCCGACTGATGATCGATAACCACTGGAACCGGTCTTTATGATCTAGCTGAGAAAGCTGTTACATATTCGAGGGTGGGAAAAACGCACCTCTTGGCCATGACTGAATCAGATTCAAGCTGGCTAAAGAAATAAATGTAAGACCACATAAGCCCATAATATAGCGAGCATTAAGTAGTGTTGGTTCAAGCAACTCGTTTATTATCTAGTATATTTTAGTTAGCACTAGTTCCGAGTTTAGTTATTGAGTTTACTGACCTCGCTCCAGTGGGTGGTATCTATGGTGTCATCGATAACCTCTGGCAGCCAATCCTACACATTGTTTGTCTCAGAGAAGCCATCAATTAACATAGGAATGCGCTCAACTTACATGTCGAGTATAGTTGTAGTCTGTTAGATATTGTGTGATTTGTGAGGAAATATTCTCGGGGATGGTTTCGTTGTCCATGAAATTCTAGGTATATGCGTGAGACCGACTGATCACCAAACGGTCAGTATGACTTACCCGGTAGCAGTCCAGTATAACCGAAAGTCGTAGTCGCGAATACCAAACATTATAAATCTCATTGTCGATGTCTTCCGCCGTCATGTTGATGAAAGCAGGCACCTCGACCTCCGTCGGATTCAGATCTCTATATGCTTGAAGCTCTGTATTCCACGTGAGCCCTGCTTGGAGAAGGATAGGGATAATCGTGTTGTTGAACTCGGTACTATTCTCTATGTAAAAACTTCTGTCGAGTGATGGTAAAGCGTGGTTGGCCGTGTCTAGGAAACTCTGCAACATCAAGAGCAGATTAGCCAATATACATCTGCCTCTGAGCCTGGCACGTACAAGGAGCAAGAGTTGGTTTTTGACGCCTGCTCAAAATTAATCAACGTCATCTCAACTTGGCGTGCAAAATAGAACCAACCCTCTAACAATAGAATAACGCTCAAGAGCCAAGGGAAGTGAACCATAATCCAGGCGGCGCGGCGCCTGACCGGCCTAAGTGGAGCAGCACCCTCGAAATACAAATATGCCAGCAAGAACACGATGAATGCGCAGGAGGCAACTGACGCGGCCGCAGACTTGCTAATTCCCCTAACTTGGATCATGGTGTAAAAAACACCGGCGATTGCATTCAGACCCTGCGGAACGTCAATACCACAATAGTTGACTATTTAAAAACGATTTACTCACCTCTCCGATGATAATGGTAGTAATATCATTCAATCGCTTGACAATAGAACCGTGCGAGCGTAGCCGGATTCCTCCCTTGATATCTATCTGGGATCGCCAGATGTGGGCGGCAATTTCGACCAATAATCCCACACCCCATAAGGCAAACTTCATTTTGGCACCCCCTGGCATTCTTCCCCAACGGCGTCGGGTAATCACATATACCCCAAAGAATAGTATGGTTGAAATAACGAGAGATACCGGGGCGAGGAACAACTGGCCAGGGATGCGACCAGACCTGGATGTGCGCTTAGCGTAAATTAAAACTACCAGAACTACAGTCAGACTAGGGACGAAAATCAGTGAAACAGTACCACTGACCCCGCACATGCTGAATCAAAAGCAGTATACTTTCAGGACGTCAGTATACTCGATAGGAAGTCAAGTTAGTTAGCTAGTCAGCTACTTACCGGCTGAGGGCAAGGGTCAGAGCAATAACTTGAAGTGACACTTTGGTGAGCCGTTCAGCTTTGAACCGTTCCGGGGACATGGTAGTGAGATCATATGGCCGTATTTCAGACTCCCCAGGTGATTGAGAGATATAGTTAACAACATTGAAGTCTGAGGGTAAGTCAAAGTATATTAGATTGATTAGGTATACAAGTTCTCTCGTATAACCTACCTTTTGTTGTTGCGGCAAGCGCGCCGAATGTGGCCAGTTGTAGAAATATGCATCCTAGATGAAACCTACATATCCATGAGTAATAATTCAAAACGCCTCACGTATTTGTTACCAATCATCTGTGTAGAAATCTATGTTGTAGAACAACTGAACACTGATCAGAACAACCAAACGCTATATGCGCTCCGGAAACCTACTTGCGAGACCCATATCCACCACACCATTAAAAAAAAGGATAAATAGGAAACTGAATCCTAGGAAACAAAAATCGTTGACGAGATAATGAGCCTAAGTTCCAAAATCGACACAGCTCGCTAATTCTCACCAGTGTTTCTCTGAACTTATTATTTCTGAAATGGATTATCAGTGCTGGGGGCGATCGAATAGGACATGTTACCCACTCAGTTAAGCTAGCGAATGTCGCAGTCCACGCCAAATCATAGACCTATGAAATGCGTTAGCGACGATCAAAATGGTACGGGTTCCTCATGCTCACCAACTTGAGCCAATCTGGAATCTGGTCACCCCATTCAATGTCTCGATTTTCCCTGCCCCCTGCTACCACTTCTTCCCTGTATTCTTTCGTATCATCTAGTTCTGACCCCTCCGAGTCAAACTTGAGGGTTTGTGCTTCAACAACAGGGGGTGAACCAATGGTGGTAAGCCCGTATTCGGCGCTGGGCGCGTCATCCGGCTCGAAGGGATTGCCAACCCAAGGACGCCTCTGCTTGAGACGATGATCCCGTATCTTGGGACTGAAGAGATTCAAAATTAGAAAAGAAAAATTAGTCATGTTGCCACTCACTAGAGGTTGGGATTTGGCGGCGATTTGAAGTACAGGAAGAGGTTCGCGGGTCGCACCATGAGTGTTCGCCGAAGAGGGGAATTGTTTTCTCTGGTGGCCAGGGATGAGTATTTGTATGCCGCTCTAACAAAGAACGTTCAAGACAACATTAAAAGTCACCGCCCTGGATGTGCCGGGTTGACTGATCCCGAGATGGTGAACCCTTGAGACGGAATCGCTGCGCAAGATCGAACTTGACATAAGTTTGAGCCAGGCAGAGATAGCACCATATTTGAGAGAATTGATCGTGGTTTGGGCCAGCTACATGCAGGGATTGGTGGAATTGTAGGAACATTCGACCCTAAGAAGCAGACCAGATGCACGGCGCATCAATTCATGATGGAAAATGCCCGAGAAATATTTGTTGTAGATATCGCCGTGCAAATATTTTTACCACAACCGAACCGGATACGCAGCACCGCTGTTGGGGGGGCCAGTAAACATCACCTTGATGGGCGTCAAAATCAAGTCTTGGCGGTGCACGTGACCTAAAATGTAGCTTCGCCAGGCACTTTATTATTCCAACTCTCTCCACTTGTCCATTTGTCCTTGTCCAACTCAGGGCTCGCTAGCTCTTTGACGCTTTGCCACCTACATGGCTGCCCGTGTTATCACTTCTACTATATATGTGTTCGTTTGTTACAAGCTGAGATTCTGCCCCGTTTGCTCCGAAGACCCCAATGGCGCACGAACCAAAACTTTACTGCCAACCTAAGTATGAACTAAGTCCAATTGTGCTGCACATTTTGCTCTCCAAGCGCTTGGGTAGGCAGTGAAAAAGATGAGCCCTGAGGTAGTGTGCCAGCCAAAACGATTGTGTTTGGGGTTCAGCGTACGAATTGACGGAGACTTTTTTTTTTTAATCAAATTTTTATAGTTACTTCGGGGCATAGCCCTATGGTACAACTCCTAAGAAAAACAGGCCTAACGTGCGATAAGAGGAGTGCGCTCAAAGGGAAACGGCTCATCACGGATGTGACGGAGACTTAGGGTATAGTGGCGTATGAAACATTGGAATGTGATCACGCACATATATGCATTACTAGAGCTTGGAGGTGACACAACAACGCAAACGATCATTTCCGCTAAAGCCGTGTGAAAACTGCCACTTTAAAAATGGGGGCGTTTCATGGATTGGTGCTAGAATATAAACTGGCCTGGGCATACTGGATACCGACATGTTTCTGCATACTTGATTGTGGCTATGATCAGCCGGATAGCTGAGCCAATCGCAACCTTTGTCTCTTACTGTTGTAAAAACCATCTAACAAATAGCGTCGGTACCCATGAACTTCTCAAGGGGCGAGCTCAGTTGGGCTTGATAATTCGTGTGCCAGCACGGTGGCTGGCGTGATAAACTCGTGGCCTAATTGCAAAAGGATCATCGTACCTGTGCCTTAGAATTTTCGGAAAGTCCAAGTATAGATGTGCACACCTATTGCCAGGTAACAAGCTTAAGGGACAGGGGGTGGGGGGCGGGACATGGCATACACCGCTCGGGCTGATACTTCGGCCCGTTGTAGGTCACGTGCATGAACTTTTTTTTTGGTACAATTTATAAGGCGGCCCTCTACGAGGAGGACACCGCGCAAAAGCCAGACACGTGCATGAACCAAGACAAAGTTACGGCTTAGTCCGAGGCCGGCATCATGAATCCGTCTCGGTTAACCAAACATGTGACTCCTCTGAGCAACTTAACCCTATATATTAGTCCACATAACCTCCAGAATCCAACTGGTTTTCAAGGCTGTAATCGGACGGGACCCGTGCTAATAAGCGGCTTCAGCAATGAAGAACAAAAAGTGAATGTTTGGCGCGCAGCCTGCGGAGGAGCCAAAGATGATACTTGGCCACAGGGAAAGGGCCGGCGCTTGTCTATGTTTAGCGCCCGAGCTACTCGCGTTCGCTCCTTGCGCTCCCCCACCTGCGCCAGCTCCCGACTTACCGAGAACGCGTGTAACCGATAATAAATGCAAAAACAAATGCTACATTCCGTATTAATATTTACAGCATTATATTATCGACTATGAGCGTCCCCGCGACTGGTTTTGGCCCGCCCTCCCAGCTCGCTTGGCGGGCGGCCCCAGCTGCACCCCGGCCCTACACGCTACGCACGGTCGCTGCCGCTCCCAGCCCCAAGTCAGCTGGTACCAGTCGTTACAGAGCGCGAGGCCCACCCAAAGGCCAAGTCAACACTTTATCACCAACTATTTTATTACTTTTATACGGTAAACAACGTTGAGTACATATATACACGCGGGCACTCTAGTAAGTTATTAACATATATGATATACATATATATGCACAATGATTTATCTTTTATAGTACTGGCAGTTTCAAGCATATTTTTCGATAGTTTCGGATTGAGAGGCTTCCTTCTTCGAATACCACACGGATAGGTAGACTAGGACCTAGAAACCCCAATGTGAGCCCAAGCCAAAAGGCAGTAAAATATATGAGTATGTGCGAGCTCACAGTATCAATGATAAACTGTACTACATAGGTGAGTGCGAGGGTGGGTAGAACCCAGTCGCTGAGACTATGTTAAATTGTTTTACCTTGAATGATACGGAGACAACTTACGAATCAATCCAGAGAAATACCCCAGCACGTTCAGAATCTTCCCGGTCTGTCCATGCGACATAATACTGATTTTTTCCGAGATTAAGCAACAAAAGGAAAAGCACGGAAAAGCCCATTGCATAGCGGCTGAAAATAGAAGCCCAATGGAATCGGTCTTTTCAATGTGGTATTCAAGTTAGGTAGGTGGGAGTAAACAGCTCAACATTAACAAGATACACACCTCTTGGCCATGACTGAATAAGATTCAAGCTAGCTAAGAAAATGAATGTTGCGCCGCACATGGCCATAATGTAGCGTGCATTTGTTAGACTTGGCTCAAGCAAACTCTCCATGACCTAGTGCAATTTTATTCAGTTTCAAGCGGAAGGTTGAGAAATAGGTATGTGCATGCGTACTTCACCAAATAGTGGTAGTTTGTGGGTAGAGATTGTGCTCGAAATATCCTAATGCCATTTGAGTTTATTTAAAGACCCGAATCATTAGTAAATTATGCTTACCTGCCAAGTGTAGTTTAAATCGGTCTGGTACCTTGCGATTATTGAATAAGTCGCATCGGGTATAGTATCATTAGGCATAAAATTCTAAATATATATGCATGGTCAATTATCAAGTACTTCAACCAAGTGCACTACAACATACCAGGTACGTATTCAGCATGCTTGACATATGGATTCGCAGGAACCAAGCACCCGTAATCCAGGCTTGAGCCCTGGTAGAAGTGGCCTCGGCCATTCTCCCAGCATCGGTGGAATTTAAACGGGCTAAATCAATCAATTCTCGGTATGCATTGTCAAATGAAATTCCGGACTGCAAGAGCAGAGGGCGTAGGGTTGTATTGAACTGTGCTGACTCTACAGTCACCCGGAAAATGACCCCCATGCCTCTTGAAAGGTGGGCATTTGAAGTTAGGAAACTCTGTAAGTGAATATGTTAGTTGGTTCACTCGAGAGTTTTCCCCTCATACATACAGAAAGTAGGAGCTGATTCTTGACACCTGTTTGTGAAGTAATGTGGTCATTTCGCTTAAATATCTTAACTAAGATACTAACCTTCTAGCAACAGAATAACGCTCAACAACCACGGAAGATGCATCATAACCCAAGCAGCACGGCGCCGAACACATCTGAGAGGAGCAGCGCCTTCGAAGTAGAGATATGCAAGGAAAAACACAATAATCCCACAACAAATGATTGAGCTCGCTGTTGGACTGCTAAATCCTGGAGCTCGTTCAATGGCGTAGAACGTGCTGGCAATTGCATTGACACCCTACAAACAATGAGCATTAAAGCACCATCGTATTTCAATCAAATGCCTACCTACCTCTCCAAGAATGATGATAGTAATATCGCGTAAGCGTCCAGTGACAGACCTATGCGAACGGAGTCGGATGTCCTGATCGATTTCTAATTGGAATCTAATAATATGCGAAACCATTTCAACTAATAAAGCCACACCCCATAGGGCGAATTTGATCCCAGCACCGTATGGTTCTGCCCCTGCCGGGGTCATCATAATTGCGAATGCCCCGAAGAATAACATAGTAGAAATAAACAAGGAAGTAGGAACAATTAGTAGTCGACGAGGGAAGCAACCGGATTTGGATGTAAGTTTAGCATAAATGACAACTATCAAGAGCCATGCACGTGAGAGAAAGGAACAAATTTGTAAACGTCACATACCTCTAAGGTGCTGAACTAAGAGTAAAGCACTAGTATTGTGTTAGTCATAGGAATAAACATAACAAATCACAGTACATACCGACTCAGAGCAACAACCAAAGTGATGACCTGAAGTGATATCCGAGTGACATGCTCAGCTTCATACCTGTCTGGAGATATAGTCATAATATCATATGGTTCTAATTGCGATGAACCGGGGGAGTGCAGGATGTAGTTAGTCACATCAAAGTCTGAAAATGATGAGAGGAGGGGTCAGTTAATTAGTCAAACAATTGCAAGTGAGCTCAATCGCGAGGTAAACATACCTTGTGTCGTTGCAGCAAGTGCACCGAATGTGACAAGTTGCAGGAATGTGAAGACTAGGTGGAGCCTGCAAGCCTGTTAGTATAAATTTACAAATATGTCTTGAACCTATTACCAGTCATCCGTGTAAAAATCGACATTGTAAAATATCTGAATGTCGGGTCAGGAGATTAAGTGGAAATATTAGGTACTCGATAGACTCACTTGAGACACCCAAATCCACCATGTTGTGATGAAAAATACAATGTAAGATACAGAATCCTCAAGGAGCGAGCATGCGTGAGGGTAGGGTACTAATAAGCCTTGGTGTCCGATCCTTACCCATGATTCTTTGAACTGACTGTTTCTAAATATTAGAGTGAATATGTCAACATTGTTAAAAATTGGACGAATAACACCTTAACTAACGATGTCAAGCTAGAGAACGTCGCAGTCCACGCCAAGTCATAGAGCTAAGGAATTGTTTAGCCAATTGAGGACCCATATGCATATATGCCCATACTCCCCACTTACCAAGCCAAGCCAGGGAGGAAACCGTTCACCCCACTCCATATCGTGGTTTCTTTTGCTTTCTGCAATCTCTTTTCCACCACTTTCGTTTATGTTGCTGCACGGTTTGGATCCATCAAGCTCGAGAGGGGATTGAATAGCGGCAGGCGAATCAATACGCGTGAGCCCACAGTCCATGGGTGAGTCCACTGGCTCAAAAGGATTCCGAGAAACAGGACGTCGCTGCTGGAGACGATGTTCCCATAGGCTAGGACTGGAACGCATTCAAACTAAAATACCGTTTCACCAGTTCCAAAATAATTTACACTTACTTGACGTTAGGATCAGGCTGCGAGCTAACGTGTAGGAACAGACTTGAATGTTGTCGGACCATCAGGGTTTATCAAGCTTGTCAGTGGGAAGGTGGTAGATAGCGATGCGAGGTATTTGTGCATCCTTGAGGGAAGGAGTCGGTTACCCTCAGGACCATACCCGAAGTCTCGATCCAGAGTCGGATCACATAGACTCCCAGAATAGTCAGATCCGCAATTGCTAACGCACGCCAATCAACTCGCATCACATTGAGCATCGATCAAGAATTCTTCGATACGAACGCCGAACAAATCTAGTTTGAAATGGCAGCTTTGAAATTTATCATCTTCGCTCTAATTTACCTCCAGCCTTTGAGCAGCTGCTTATCAACTAAGCTGAAGGATGTATATAGAAATTCATACTGCACAAAATTATTGCTTAGACCCAATACTGACTTTGTCTGGAAGGCCCATGACTCTCCTCCCGCTGGTGTTGGCAGCAAAAGTCCAAAGGATCATGTGCCATTCTTAGACAGGGTCTCTGGTGTGACCTCACAGGATTGCCTCCGACTTCAAATGAATTTGCTACATCCACGATGTCAATCCTTAGGCTTGTGGCATCGTTACTTGTTCGCGCACCACAGCAAAAGTAGGACTTTGAACCTTCTAGATATCGAAGAATAAAAGAACTCCGGCATGCCTCAAAATTTCAGCCACATTGTCACACGAACTGTCGTTCACTACGGCGTCCTGCCCGGTATCGAGATTCTAATGGAACTAACACGCTGAATAAATGCCACAGATATTGGCACTGAAACTAAGCAAGGACTGGAGACCACCTGAGGTCATTCGTGCTGAGTAATGTTTACCCATAGGGAGGCACTTGAAGGCGCTTTTGACATCCTCTAATCTATCACTTCCTTCTCGGGCCTGGCTTCAGGCCCGGGGCTCATGTTCGCGTATTGCAAGTTCAATTTGTATCATCTAAATCTGATCCTCGGACAATGTCAACTGTTCCCTCGGACACCTGCCTCTCGCTCTGGCGCCCACGGATCCCTAATATTCCCCCATTTCCAACTTTTTCTGCATCTCGGGCCCCCATGGACAACTCTTCGCCGGTCCCTCAGTCTGGGTGGCCTCACACCGAGCGCCTGGCAGAGCACTTTGCAATACCATTTGTCTGTGTGGACTGCAGTGGGTGCAAAGTCTTCGGTAATTTCATTGGCTGAGGTTGAAATTAATATAGATCGAGTTAACAAATCTTACAATACATCCCAATGTTCTCTAGCAATTAATCCTAATATTTATCTTTCTTTCCAGCACGAGTGGCATGGTAAAACTAGTGTTCGTGGCTTTCTGAGATATCGAACAATAGACGCATATATGTAGGAAATACTCACGTGATGGGCGTCATTCTCGTTCTCGCTCCAACCACTACCAAAGTAGTTTGATCCCGTACTTTGGAGGACGGACAGTCACCGATAGGACCTTGCCCAAGACTACCAACCTTGATCACAAAAATTTGAAATTTGTGGGAACGAGCGACTCCGCATGATTGGCGACTTAGCGCCATCATCGAACCGGCACGTGACTCCTGCGCCCGCACCAGAGCTGCGTCCTGTTGCGAACCACCGCGATCACCCAGTCACATCACTCATCCCTCTCCCTAACTTTTCTTCCCTTACCCACTTCCCACCTACGACGCATACATATGACAGGAGAGGGTCCGATGGCCACTCGGCCCGGCGTCCCGGCACACTCCCGCGCACGCCCGCTGCGCGGGCGTCTCCCATCCCGCCGGTTCGGACCTCGATATCATGTTGTATGCACACCCCATTATTTAATACCAGACACGTGCACATTGTATATGGTATGGCGATCAGCCCAGACTCAGTATTCCAAATTAATCTATCCAAGGTAAGATGGGAGCACAAGTGGTATGTTTGAAAACACGCACATATATACATAATCTGGCCTCGAGAGCTTACGAACGCATTCAGTGCCGATATTCAACCAGGCATGACTGCCATATACATACAAAATGGTGACCCACGATGAGCCGGAGAAATATCACCGCAAGCTGATTCTTCGCCACCTAACCGCATACAAACGCTCACCAAAGTCCTCGGTTCCGAATATCAGCACAACTCGGGGTAATCCCCATGCGCCGATGGAGGCTTGAAAGGGAAAGCGCACCAAGGAACCATGTCAATCCTTGTCTGCCCCATCATCCAGATTCAGGTTTGACGAGCGCCCAGGATCTCACGGGGAAAAAAGTCCCCCAGAGTTTTGGGGTACTATTGGTTCCGTCACCGGAGCCTTTTAAACTCCGGTGGGGCAAGGTGGATGGGATCAAATAGGCCCTAGGTGAGCGGGAGAAACAGGAATATGAGCTATTCACAGCGGAATGTCCCCAGAGAAAGATATTGTGAACTGATTTCTTGTTAACTAAATATAAAATACAGAACGTCAAGAAAAAGTCATTTGTTCGTAGTTCTGATGAGATAAATGTCTTGTGGGCAATCGTTAGTTGGGGATACTATGCTCGAACGATCCTAGCTAACGAGTACATTTGTTTGAGGCCTCGAGTTTATTAGGTGCGGCGTTAGGCTCGTGAGCTACTAGCCGCTAGTCTCTTCGCGTGCCACACAGATACGTAAACCAAGGCCTAAAATATACACATTCAGCTCCCCTTTTACGATTAACGAAAATGGAAACCATGCTCACCGTATCGATAATAAACTGGATGGCGTACGCAAGCGCCAAAGTAGGCAAAACCCAATTCGCATCAATCCATCGGAACACTGCCGCGCGTCCGTTCAACCCTGCATCGGTATATTCAACATACGACTGCGTCCCTCCAAGATTGAGGAACAAGAGGAGTGTCATGGAAATTCCCATTGCGTAGCGGCTGAAAATCGAGGCCCATTGGAAGCGATCTTGAAAATTTTATGTAAGTGGATGGGCCGTACCCAGGAACACAGGGACATACCTCTTGGCCACGATTGGATGAGGTTCATACTCGCCAAGCAGATAAACGTGAGTCCGCAAATGGCCATAATGTAGCGACCGTTATCCGCACTTGGCTTGAGCATATCTCCGAGTATCTAATACACGGTAAGTATCAAGTCAATTCGGTTATTGTACTCACTAACATTTATAAAGTGAGGCAGGGTATCGCTTTGAGACATACTGTTGATGTCCTGCATATTATTTAGTTTAGCTAAACTGCAAGATAGTCCGAAGACTAGCTTACTTCTAGGACAAAGTCGTAATCATTCCGGTACTTTTGGATGTTCGAGTAAGTCGTCTCCGAGATCGAATCGTTATCCATGAAAGTCTATAAATGCGTAGTTAATCACCGCCCACAATTTGGTTATAGCCGGATGCACCAAGTATGTGTTTAAAGTGGCCGAAAGCTGAACTCTCAAGAACCAAACAACCGTAGCCTCATTTGCGACTTCATCTAACGCCGATTCGCTTTGGTTGCCAGCGGCGGCCAACTTGGATTGGAGGAGATTCATCCATGATTGATATTCCGTGTCAAAAGATATTCCGCCTTGAAGAAGTAATGGACGGAGGGTGTCGTTGAATTGAGTCAAATCATTTGCCGCACCCACAGCATCGGAAATCTTTGATACGAGGAATGTGGCTGAATCGAGGAAACTCTGTCGAAGATTTGGAAAAGATCAGTCTTATTGTAAGATACCTTTATTTTAACACATACCGAAAATAAAAGCTGATTCTTGACACCTATTTGACGACGTCAGTCTCTTTTTGCCACATAAAAATGCAACAGACCTTCTAGTAACAGGATAGTGCTCAACAACCAAGGGAAGTGCATCATAACCCAAGCGGCGCGGCGGCGGACAAACTTGAGTGGGGCAGGTCCTTCAAAGTACAAATACGCAAGGAAAAACACAATAATTCCGCAGCAAACGATCGCGCTGCCTGTGGGACCACTGAACCCTGGAGCTTGTTCAATGGCATAAAAAGTGCCTGCAATTGCATTGATGCCCTATACAACATCAGACCAGGAGTTATTTGAACACTGGGACGCTCACCTCTCCAAGAATGATGGTAGTGATGTCGTTGAGCCGTCCAGTGATTGAGCCATGTGACCGGAGTCGAATGCCTTGACTAATCTCCAGCTGGAACCTAACAACATGCGCCACAATTTCAACAAATAGGCCCACACCACAAAGTATGAACTTGAGTTTAGCGCCATGTGGCTCTCTTGAGAATGAACGCAACGAAATCGCAAAGGAAGCAAAGAAGAGCCCCATGGAAACAAAGAGCGCAGTTGGGACGATAAGTAACCGGCGAGGGAAGCGGCTGGATTTGGACGTGAGTTTTGCGTAGATGGCAACTAAAATTATATTTATTAGGCCATCGATAGAAGCTGAAAATATGATAGTACAAACCTCGAAGGTGCTGGATGAGGAGCAAGAGGCTACACGACATTAGTGAATTGCGTAGCCAGCGTAGCTGGTCATATGTGCATACCGACTGAAAGCAAGGACAAAGGTGATGACTCGAAGCGAGATCTTGGTGAGGCGTTCAGCCTTGTATCTGTCGGGGGTAATCGTTGTAGCATCGTATGTCTCCAACTGCAATGAGCCAGGAGAATGTAGAATATAATTTGACACGTCAAATCCTACGAGGGTCAGTAGATGGTTGGCCTGACACACGTGATAGCCTACCTCGTGTGGTCGCAGCGAGAGCACCAAATACGACGAGTTGCAGGAATACAAATAGTAAATGGAACCTGAACAGTTGTCAGCGTTGATCCACCTTGCATTTTTGTGTGCTGGTTACCAATCATCCGTGTAAAAATCAACATTATAAAACACCTTCACACTCGGTCAAAATAAGCAGAATGACAGATGCTTAAAACTTACTTGGGCAACCCACATCCACCACGCCATTATGAAGAAAGCAATGTAGGAAACGGAGTCCTAAAGCGCAAGTAAATTCAAGGGCTAAACTATACATCGGCCAAAACTTGCCCATGGCTCTCTAAACTTGTTGTTTCTGCATCGTATTTTCGCGCGTCAACATGCGACTAGAAGAGGGCATAGCACAACTCACGAGGTCAAGCTAGAGAATGTCGCAGTCCACGCCAAATCATAGAACTTTGAACATATCAGCAAATAACGCTATATTAGTGCATAGAACGCACTAGGTTAAGCCACGACGGGACTTGATCACCCCATTCTAGGTCTTGGTTCCGCGGTCGTTCACCGCTTGCAAATTCTTCCCGGCTATTTTCTTTGCCATTCATTGGCTGGGGTTCATCATACTTGAGGGCCTGAGGTTCCTCTGCGGGAGAAGAGACGACAGCAGCAGTCCCATAGTCCTTGACAGACGAATCCTCGGGCTCGAACGGGTTACGAGAAATTGGTCGCCTCTGCCGAAGGCGATGCTCCCATAACGTAGGACTAAAATGAATCAAAACCTAGTCTCTCTCAACCGAGGTCAACTCACTTGACGTTGGGATTGGGGTCCGAATTGACGTGGAGGAACAGGCTCGAGTGTCTACGGGACATTGCTGATCGTGCGTGCCCTCACGAGTTGACTGTACTCGCTTTTGAATGCCCGAGGGGAGCTATAGTGACGAACTCGGGGTACATTCATCAATTCAGTTCAATATTGAGCGGCAATTGCCCAGGTCAAAGGGCGGTGTTCAATCAAAGATGACTTGATCGCAAGCTCCTAAGAATGGAAAGGCGCGAGGCGACTCATAACAGACAGGAGGATCGAAGCAGCCATAAATACAATAACTTGAATTGTAATGCAGATCGTTGTGATAGGAAAAAGACCAGCGTAGGCATAAGTCCAAGGCTCTAAGTGTTCGCAATCATCAGTGCATATCATTTGACCGATCAGGGCGAGCGCTTACATTGCGCCCTCACGTGATCATCTTATCATGCGACCTCGGGCCCGGAAGCCCGTAGTGCCCCAATTACCTTGTGACCAACATGGACCGAATCCGGCTCGAGGACATGCCGCGGGCCGATGCGTTTCGACAGCTACAAGACGCAGAGGAGCTGGAACAAATACGGTAGGCCCACATTTGTGCGGGGAAATGGCACGAATATTCTCTTATGGCTTTGCAGTCGATATGAGGACTTCACTACCATTGGTGTGCCGAATAACAGCTGCCACCACTTACGACATTCGAAACTAATTCTGGCCACGTTTTGCACTAGACTGGATTCAAGACTCAATCCTCGAACGTAATAGGCGTCTCAGAACCTCGCGCGATATCCAATCCTCACTACGCGACTCACAGGGTCGTATTAATCCCCCTTGGGTAAAGGCACAAGTGCAGAAATTGATAGCCGCTGGACAGAGCTGGTTTGTTGTGAGCCTTGCAGGTACGCGTCGGCTACGTGTCGTGGACAGCCCCCTGACGTTCAGGCAGGTATTTGCATAGGATTAAATGCTGCCCTGATATCTATCGTTACCGAATGGCTATCTGACCTCAAGATGGGCTACTGCAGCGACGGGTGGTGGCTTAACCAGCAATTTTGCTGCTGGGAAATAGACGGTGATGAAGAAAGTTGTGCAGCGTGGAGATCATGGAGTGCATACTGGCCTGGTCGATACCTGGTGTATGTACTACTTGCAGTGAGTCAGGCGCCTTCATACCTATCACGCACGTTCAATCAATTATGTCAAGATATTATTTTCGCTCGTGTCGGCACATCTGGTCGATTCATTTGCAAAATACGCCGCTGGCTCTGGTATCTCGGAAATAAAATGCATTATTGCGGGGTTCGTCATGAAAGGTTACCTAGGGTTCTCAACACTGGCTATTAAAAGTTTGACCTTGGTATGTAGCGAGTTCCCCAAGCAGGTTTGGCCGCCCGTCTGATCGGGCAACCCCAGCCGCTGATTATCGCGTCCGGGCTTGCGGTGGGCAAAGAAGGACCTTCGGTGCATGTTGCGTGTTGTGTGGGTAACGTGGTGGCGCGAATGTTTAGCAGGTTTTCGCGTAGCCAGGGTAGGCTATTCCACGTATTCGATCAGCATCCCGTATTAATGACCCAGGCAAGGTAAGATGCGTGAAATTTTGACGGCTGCATCTGCTGCTGGGGTTGCCGTCGCTTTTGGCTCCCCAATCGGGGGTGTTATGTTCTCCATAGAGGTGCGTCCCCAAATGTTATCCCCGATCAATCAATCAATAAATTGGGTTTAGGAAATGAGCCATACGTTTAGCATCAAAACAATGTGGAGGAGCTTCTTCTGTGCGCTGGTCGCAACAGTCACTCTTTCTGTTTGTACCTAATACTATTTCCGGGGTTATAGCTAATCCACATGTTAGGCAATGAACCCATTCCGAACTGGTAAACTCGTATTATTCCAAGTGACTTACGATAGAGATTGGCATTTTTTTGAAATCATCTTCTTCATGATCATCGGCATTTTTGGGGTATGCTATCAATTATGGCCTGTCCTTCCAAACTCACTGGTGCTTTTGTAGGGACTATATGGTGTCTTTGTAACCAAATTCAACCTTCAAGTTGCAGCCTTTCGGCGAAAACATCTGGTCGGATACGGGGTCGTGGAGGCCGTCGTACTCGCAACGATCACTGCTATTATCGGCTATTTTAATCGGTTTTTGAGGATCGACATGTCTGAGAGCTTAGGCATCTTATTTAAGGAGTGTGAGGGAGGCGGAGATTACAACAATTTATGCCAGTAAGCCAAGTTGTCTATTATTTATCCTGTATTTGGTATTAATGGTAGGGATAGGTCGTGGGCGCAGTGGCCAATGGTTAACTCTTTGTTCTTGGCAACAGTCATTCGTACGATGCTCGTAATTATATCATACGGGAGTAAAGTCCCCGCAGGTATTTTCGTACCCTCAATGGCAATTGGCGCCACGTTTGGAAGAATGGTTGGAATTATAGTCAAAGCGATGTACACGTGAGTATTTCTTTGAATAATTCGTGATAAATCAATGCTGATGCATGCAAGGACAGGTCTCACCCAACATCGTCGTTTTTTTCCACGTGCAAGCCTGATATACCATGTATCACACCCGGGACGTATGCGTTATTAGGCGCCGCGGCCGCATTAAGGTGAGTGGCTGTCTCAATCCTATTGGGTGTTAGATGATGAGACTATGGCCCAGTGGTATTATGCGCATTACTGTCACCGTTGTTGTGATTATGTTCGAATTGACAGGCGCCCTAACTTATATTCTCCCAACGATGGTGGGTCCCATATGCGATGGCGTACTTTGAATATTGAGGTGTTGCCAGATTGTAATTCTTGTAACAAAAGCGGTGGGAGACTGTTTTGGTGGAAGAGGAATTGCGGACGAGATGATCCGGTTCAACGGTTACCCTTACCTCGAACGTGAGGAGCATGCATTCAATATAACTGGTAAGTTGAGACGGGGTGTATTGTTACTATTTAAAGTGGCTTACTGAAGATCTAGTTTCGCAAGTCATGCAAAAAGAATTGTATACCATGTCGGTTACTGGAATGACTCTCCGTGAAGTTGGTAAGAACCCACAATTAGTATCCACCAAGCTTGTGCGAATTAATCATTCGTTTGCATCTCAGAGGAGAAGCTGGAGCATACAGACGTACAAGGGTTTCCGATTGTGTCGGCAGACTCTCGGCGCATATTAATGGGTCATATAGGCCGGACCGAGCTATGTTATGCAATTGGTATGATAATTTACTAGGTAGGATCCTTGCATGCGCTATTCACATCACCCGCTTCCTATGCAGATAAAGCCCGAAGGACTCGCGAAGTTCACCCAAGTACACTGTGTAGTTTCGGGTCTCCCTCAGTTCATGAATCGGGTTCCCGTCGTGTATCGGCTACTTACGATGCAGACGTCGCACACGAATTGGTCGGCATAGGGGAGGATGACCACGCAGGAATCACGCCGCTCGCACCCACCGCAGACGTAATATATTTTGGACCATGGGCGAACCAAACTCCACTGTGCGTTGCGCCCCAGTTGCCATTGGAAACTGTTGTGGATTTGTTCAACCGAATGGGGTGGGTATAACCATAAACTCAATTGACCAAGTGAAGCTCACAGAGATATTCTGGATACTTTACTAGGCCGCGCGTTATTCTCGTCGAGTATCACGGGAGTTTGGCAGGTCTGATTACCGTCAAGGACGTGCTTAAGTTTTTAGTCTCGAGCGAACGTGCGCAGCACGCTGCGGGAGGTCCGGTTTGGAACGATTCCGGTGAACTTGATAGACTTTTGGAAGAAGTTTGGTTATGGGCTGGGAATATCTGGCAACAATGGTTGGAGTTTGCTCGTCGACTATTCAGGCGGTGATTATGGTCAAAGCAAATATGTACGAGGCACGCTAGTAATCACCATTGCGTTATGATGCCATAGATTTACCGTGGCTTCTCATCTACCGGCAACACATTGATAGACCGAATCTCGGTAGATTTTTCGCTTTTTTCATTCCGTGTGCGCCATTGAATTAGTATAGCACCATCCTCTGGCATAACTGTCCTAGATCGAATCTATAAGTTCCTCGGTAGCCATTATATAGTATGTATTTTGAAGAGCAAAGCCTTGGTTTTATCATCAACCACAGCGACTGAGGGTTTTATTGATACGAATTGTCTTGTTTGAAGATTCTGCCCAAAACATATACTAGTATGAAATAGGCTCAAAGATGCTGCCGCTATAGCTAGCGCACTATATGTTAATGTTCTTAAGCTAAAGACATGTGCGTTCATATACACCAATTACTGTACCCGGATAGATAGAACGTCAGTCCCGTGTCCCGTGTCCCAACGACCTGCGACGTGACATTTTAATTTCCAATGTCCCTGTCCCAGCGTCGTCCGGCGTGGCGGGACAGTGTATTACTATATATAAATTAGTAGTATAACAAGAATAACCATCAAATGTGGGTAGTAAGATTAAATAATATGACAAAATATACATCTAAAGCTAGTGGCGGGTCCACTTTACACCTTTGGACTGAGACAATGGCTTAGGAGCACTCCTAGACTATGTGACTATTCTAGCAACCGTAGCCACTGACGCTCAGGGATGCATGTCCCATGTCTCATGGGATGCCGACGCTATGGGACATACTAACCAAATAGACCTCAATAATAGTAAGCGCACAGCGCCTTTACATAATCGACGTTCTATCTATGCCGGTACAGTAATATTGACGAGCAGAATAGGCGCCAGAGGCTTGAGTTACAAACGTCAAATTATTCTAATGTAATCTGACATGTATGTATTAGCTAATCTAATTAGATAGCGATCGGAGGTGAGATCCCGCATCGTGCTTCCAACCATGCTCCTTCACACCGATTTGCTCCTTATGATATCGGGACACTTGTCTGGGGACCTTGAATCGCTCTCTCGTCTTAGTCTGACATGTCATTATGTTCACGCCGCGAGTACTCAGGTTCTTTACAAGAAGGTCGTTTTGCACCAAGTTCGTACAGTAGACCAGTTTTGCAACGCAATACTTTTGGGGCGGGTAAGGCTCCGCCATATTCCCCGAAAAATATGGATTGGCCCTCCAGAATATCACCGTTGCCCCAGAATCGTGACTCTAATACCCAAGATTCGTGCAACGCTCAGACTTCTATCTAATTTGCGGGAACTCACCCTTACGCCGATGGCCGTGTCATTTGGGGAGCTTTTCTCTGGTCTACACGATTGTGAGTTCACGTTAGAGAGTCTAGCAGTATCATATCACACCAAGCGTGCATTTGCCCAATTCCTACAAAGCCAACCTTCCATCACCACTCTAAGGCTTTATGATCCTGATACGGAGCCTTCTCGTTCTTACGAACTTGTCGGCAATATCAATAGACTCTCCGCCGGAGGTCTGTTTCTTCCTGATCTCGAATTTGTCTCAGCCGACCCCAGAGTTATCATTTCACTCGCCATTGGCAGACCAATATCTCACGTAGAGATCGTGGTTGGATCTTGTTTGTCAGGGGAGCAAGAAGTACTGAAGGATCTGGTACTAGCCCTCGCTCGGACTAGCAATCCACTTATATCTATATCGCACGTGTTGAGGACAATTAGAGTGCATCTCTGGGGGACTAAATTTCTACAACAACTTAAAGCGACGGGTATTCGATCAACATTGAAGAGCTTATCTATCCATCTTCCGCAAGTTATGCGACCGTTCCCGTTTGTACGAGTGAGTCGGTGAATGCCTTTTGCTACCAAGACTTATGGTCTCCGTCAGACATTGGCCAGTATCGGACCCATCGCCAATATACACTGCCACCCAAAAAGATTGCACCACGTGACCCCTCCCGAGGCATTGTGGTTGCAACACTTGAACAGATGGAAATTTATTCCCACTTTATATGCGATCCCATACATTGAGTTACTACATACAATTTAAAAAAAGAAAGAGAAAAATCGAAAAGTAGGTTGTGGAGAAAAATAAGGAGAATGACCGAGAAGTGGTGCAATCTTTTTGGAAATTCCAGTTAGCCTCACATCGTAGTAAGAATTTCGGGACACACTCACAGTTTAAAAATCGATAAAATTAATATTTTGTATGCCCACCCCGTGCTGTTATGACTGCCTGGACTCTTTCAGGCATTGTGTCATACAACTTGGCAATATACTCAGGAGGGATTTTGTACCACTCCTCCTCCAATGCAACCCAGAGTTGGTCTTGGTTCTGTGGTAAAATGGGCCGGGAGCGAACCTGCTTGTCAAGGTAGGCCCAAACATGCTCAATTGGGTTCATGTCAGGGCTACTTGGGGCCCAAGGGAGGACTCGGATTTTGTGTTCCATAAGCCATTTGAGGGCCCACCGGGAAGTGTGTTTTGGATCGTGATCCTGCTGAAAGATAAGATCCGACGAACGCAGCCCAAACATAGACAAGGAGCCCAGGTATTGATCAGCCAGGATCTGGACATATTTGGATGCATTCAACCGGCCCGAGATACGATGCAATCGGCCAACTCCCAAGCGGGTGATGCATCCCCATACCATAACACTTCCACCCCCATATTTGATGACCTGTTTAACACTAGATGGCTTTGCTGGAGCCCCACGTTTCTTCCAGTAGATTTTCGGGCCACCAGATCCAAAGACAACAAACTTTGACTCATCAGAAAATGCAACATGTGCCCAGTCAACTTTGTCCCATCGCTGGAGAGCCTTCCCCCACCTCAAACGCCTCCACCTGTGCCTAGCAGAGAGAAAGGGTACCCGGCGTCGTTTGTATGCATTAAGCCCAATTTTATGCAAGTGGCGGAGGATTGTATTGATGGAAACATGGGGGAAGAACTCGCGTTGGATATCAGAAGCAGTCTGGGAAAGCCCACGAGCAAGCAAAAGGCCACCCCAGTGCACATCAGAAGGGGAGAGCTTATGGGGGCGACCAGGAATAGGTTTTGGTATAAAGATATTTTGGCCTTGGCGATAGCTTCGGAAAATCCGATTGACAGTGGTGTGGTTAATGTCACCAACCCGCCGAGCCACTTCACGGTCACTAAGCCCTTGTTCCTTGAGAATTATAACTCTAGCACGCTTGTTTAGGGGTTTAAAGACTGCCATTATAGCTGTAGAAAGTTTACACAGTTGTTCGGGTGGGAACAAGCAGACTGACGTTCAGCCACTGATTGAAATTTGCAAAAAGATTGCACCACTTTTTGACTGTTTTTCTCATATTTCTCCACAGTGCACTTATCGATTTTTTTGGCTCTTTTTTAAAACTATTCATATTAACTCAGCGCATATTATTGAATATATAATGTGAATAAATCTCCATCCATTTAAGTGTTGCAACCACAATGCCTCGGGAGGGGTCACGTGGTGCAATCTTTTTGGGTGGCAGTGTATCTCGAACACTTGCGGGCCAATTATGTGACTTTAACTCTTTAGATAGCTTCGAACTTTCACTACACCCTTTCCAGCTCTCTGATCTACCTGCGAGGGAAGTGGAAGAAATGTTTGAAGATTTAGATAAATTCTCCACCTGGAAGTTGTATTGTGGAACGCTTCAACGGGTAACACTGTTTGGCACCATCCTACAGTAGGGGTCCTGTAATCCTTATCGGACTACGGTTCCAGCTGGTTGTAGTTCATGTCTCGACACAAATGATTTAGCGTCGGCCAGGTTTAATACCTGCCAGTCACCACACCTTTCGGGCAATTGATAACATCTTCTCAATCTAACTAATTCAAGTGTCGAGATTGCAACCCTCACGAATGTCGTGTCTGTCTTCGCCAATGCTCTCACTCCTAGATTAGCCTTTCAACTTCCACTTGCATTGCAATAACTTCATCCTGCTTCTTGCACAAAGGTTTGAAATTTCAAAAGGGCGGTCAAAAATTACTGTGGATCGCCTTGAGAAGTTGGATCACGTATTATCTACAATGAATAGATTTGAATCGACAGCCAATTGTTATTGCAGTTGACTCTGTTTGGGCTTCGTAGTCAATATCCTCTCAAGCGTTGCTTCATTCGCCACCACTAATCAGTCCAGGTATCAGTTGCTAGCTGTAACGTCGGGAATGACACAACTCACCGCGGACGGGCGGTCTGCACACGGATAAATACCCAATCAATCGCATCTCGTATCCCGGTTCTACAAATCATGGGATGTCAACGGTTCATCGAGCCATTCGCGGATAGTTTACATACCCTTCCAGTGCCGACACTCCCATTACGTCCAAACTAGCCGCTCGATGATCCTCTCCCGTAATCACACCCTCCGAACTGTCTTCTCCCTCGGCGCGCCTTGATTGCCACCATGCCTCATAACTGGACCGTACGTCGTTGACAGACAAGCTATTCGGGGCATCTTGTTTGTTGGCAAGGAGTAGTAGGGGAACGTCGAGGATCTGAGGATGTGCGAGAACGCTTTCTACAAATGTCATAGATGTTTGAGGACATATCCAATGTAATGGGCTGGCAGTCGGCGTACCAAAGACCTCCCATCCATCCCACAGCCTGTCACGATCTGCTGCATCGATCATGTAGATGACAGCGTGGCAATCGTCATAGTACTTTGACCAAATGGTACGGATATCGCGTTGCCCACCCAGATCAAAAAATTGCATCGTGGCGGAGGGCAGGGTGATTTTACCCACTAATAACGCCCGTCACCAGGTCTATACTTAAAAACAATACGAGTTATGACGTACTATTCTGCCCTACCGTAGGGCCAATCTTATCTGGAGGAAGGCCGGGCGTGTTGTTGTACAAGCTTTTCGTCTTTTCCAGGAAAGTCTATGAACGAAAGACATCCATTACTGTCCTGCGTTAGACTACAGATACAAATAGAGATCCAGAGGTTCATACAGTCTTGCCAGCATTATCCAGTCCGAGAATCAGGACGGAAAATTCATCTTTCCGCGTCAGATGCGCGTGTAATCCTTTTAGTAGATGATACATTATCTGGAGTAGGTGCGTCGACGGAGGTGCGTCAGCTGTGGTGGTAAATGAGAACGTGAAACCTGTCACGTGAACGGCTAATAAAGGGATTGACCTAAATGACCGGTGATGTCAAACAGCCCCGCCCCGTCCACGAGCTCTGGGTGCCGAGCCTCGAGCAGATGCAACAGAGCTAGGGCGTCCAATTTTTGAAGCGCCAATAGCCGACGGCGGTCTTGCCGCGGTACCCTTTCCAGCTCCCGTTCCAGCCGTCCCAGTGGTAACCGACGCTCGCCCACGAGCTAATCGCAAATGTTTAACAACACATAACCCAGCACCCATCAGCGAACTTACCAGTCCCGCGTGTAGTGGTTCCTCTGGTTCCTCGAGCACGACCAGTACTTGCTGCCTTGGCTGCCCGTTCGCGAGCTTCTTGTTCTGCAAGTGCCCTTTCCGCTTCTTCTCTCTCCCTCTCTTCACGTTCCCGCCGTTCTCGCTCTTCCCTCTCTTTTCTTTCACATTCCAGTCGTGCCTGTAACTCGATACGCTCCTGAATGATGTGTTCATCCTGTAAAACGAAGCGTCCCGAATGCATTCACAAACAAAGCGCCCAACAAACAGAAAGGAAAACGTACCGCCTCGCCGCCTCGCCACTCTTCATCCAAGACAAGTTTTGCAATCTGCTCTTGTTGCCCAAGCATCTTCACATAACGATCCAATATTTCATTTGTCCGCTCAACTTGCCGTTCTAGCCTCTACATCGAAAAGCTGATTCCGACGCGCAAATGCAAGCTTACGAATCGCGTACTCACCTCTGTATTCGCATCCACCGCCTCCAACGCAGCAACATAATCACCAAATACTGCATTCATCTTACGCAACTGGAACAGTGCAGCATGGAGCTGCTCCTCACGCTTCTCAGCAGCCGTTCGAGATCGAGAATACACTGAGGGCGGGGGTGATTCTGGCATATCACGGGTATTTCGCCGAGGGGTGTGGATAGACGTATCCCCTTCATCGATTACAGACTCGTTATGTCTAGGGCCCACCCCCAGTTGAGACATGGTCATGTCGCCTTCCTCTTCAGCGAGTTCTTCGCCTTCCTCTTGTAATTGGCTTTGTTCTCGATCATCTGGCTCAGGGACAACTCGCCTTGGTGCTGGCGATTCGTTCAATAGCATGAATGGGGGGTTCGGCTCATAGTCTTCCTCGTCATCATAGTCCCACTCTGTCTTTGCCTTCTCATGCCCTGTGGGCTCTCGAGCATTGGCCAAGGACAAATCAGATAGCGAAAGGTCGTCACCGCCATGCCCCGTGCCTCCCCCACGAGGAGTATCAGAGGGAAGAGATGAAAGATCAAATATAGAAGGGATGGCTCCGCTCCTAGGAATGGCGAAAGAAGGTGATTCAGGTTGTTTTCTCTGTTGAGACATTGGTTGCAGTGAATGGCCAGAACGATGGAGTCGCGTAAGCGCCAGGCTGTCCTGGGTGTGTTCCTGTGGCACGTGATCGCGTTGGCATTTCCCATTCCGCTCAGGCCATTTCGATTCCATAAACCACATATTGGCCAATTAGGGTGACTCTACTATCCCATCAAGGATCGCTGTTTCATCGAGCCTTTACATTGTATGTTACAAGTTCAACCGGACTTTAACTAATAATACATTTATCGGGCGCACGCTATTTAATGGTACCCAGCGACGTTCAAGCCCTCAACTAGCGCAAGCTATGTAAACGTTGTCTCAGACCCTGAGTAGCATAGTTTAATTTTTGTGACCTACTTCTTGTGGTGTAATAACGCGCAGCTCCCCTGGTGTTGCCACTTTGCCAGTAATTGCGCTCGTGGCAACTTCAATAGTTGCACCAATCTTGGTGCGCGTG